>OZ024906.1:32031942-32211942 GCA_964017125.1 Flabesymbios commensalis | reverse complement strand
AGCCATTTTAAGCTGGCTATATGTCAGCTTCCTTTAAGGTCAGACAATGACCCTTTTTATCGTGTCCTGCTTTTTCGCCCCCACTCGTCATTCAATGAAACCGCCACCACGAAGTTTCGTGTGAGCTTTGCTGCCCTGCAAAGCCAAACTGCAGTCATACTACTAAGTAGGCTTAGAAGCGACTCTCGGGTTAGAACAGAGCTACATATTAGGCTTTAATTTTTATATCAAATCTACCGGAAGTCATGAACAGATACCCATGTATAACCGTTGTCTCTCTCAGTTAGGAAATTTCAATCTGCTCGATATGATCCCATTCTGGAGATTTATTCTGCGTTCGATTTGAATACAAATACAAAAAAAAAATGTATTATATTTTAAATTAAATTAGTGTACCAAATTGACTGCCGTTCTCTCTCGATTTATTTCTTCTGAAACGGCGGAAATTGATTAATGAAAGCTATTTTGAATTCATGGCTTGCAGGGAAATAGAAACCGTTTGCAAATGTCAAACGCTGATACACTATTGTTCTCCTCGACCATTATCATGATTTTATTAGATTAGAATGGCATATACAATTATTGGTATGTGTAATATCATACCTGTGAACTGAGCGCAATCGCAAATATTCATCATATAGACAGTCACTAGATTCGAGGTCCGTCATTATCGATGTACTCGATAAAAATAGCCCATGGTAATTTGAGGGCAAACATTGACAATTCTTACTGCAACGACTATGTTTGCGATGCTGAAACAAATTAATACAAAAGCGTATACTTGTGAATGGCTCTCAAATGGTCGACACTGGGATGAATTTTCTCGGGAGGGGGGGGGGGGGAGCCTGTGTGAGATAATCGAATGGAATGGCTAAGCGAGATAAATCGCCTTAATCAGCATCACTATTATATGCTAATATATCATGGTCGGCTGCTCAGCACACCATTTAATTACACATGTTAAAAGTTTCCATGTAACTAATCCAGGTCAAATGCTGATTTAGGGTCATGTCGTTTATAAGATTGGTTTCGTTGTTTGAAATTGTATTAAAAAAAATAACAAAGGCGACATTAAGAATGTCATCGTCTGAAAAAAGTTTGATTCACCAGATATATAGTCAAAGCCAGAAGGATTAACTCACCAAGACATGACTGCTTGGGGACTGTGGCGACTGAGTTTTTAAGCGACTGCTAGTTAGTGAATGTGATCAATAGAGACTATCGACAACAGTGGGTGACATATTTGCAACCTTTCAACGACTGTATGACGAATCAGACGATTCCTGGGCGTCTGTTTGAAGAATATTGACAAATGTTCGCTAAAGAGGCGTATGTCTGTCGCCGTCGAGACTTTAATTTATCGAGGACATGCAGCGACTGTATTTCGATTATGATCCGACCTTGTAGCAAATGAAGTGATCTTGATGACTGTTTTCTGGCTACCTTGTCATTCATTGGCAATCTACTGACGACAAGAGAGCGAAGCCTAAAATATCGGTGGACAAACAAAGCGAATAATCTGATAATCATATATAAAACATTCATTTCGAACTGACCATCAGAGCCATTGATGCCAATATAGAAATAAAAAGAACCTGATCCAGGAAGAAGATAATAACATAAATTCCTGGGGTTCATATAGTGGCAGTTAGTCTGGATCCAGGTGTGTCATGCTCATGGATTGGCTTGTGTGATGTGCCGGCCTGTCCTAATTGTTTCTTTGGTGCCATATTTGTTTAGATTCAGCGATCATTAAGGTATCTTGTTGTGTACTGAGTTATGTCGGTATGCTGTCGCTTTTGTATGACAAGATCACACAGCGAATAAACCATCTTAAACCGACCCGACCAACAACTTACTAACGCCCAGATAATTGTATTTATCTCATTCGTTAACTGGTCTCTAGTCAATCTTTTCATTGCATCTACGTCGTTACACAGTTATTATTAATATGTCGAGATTTCTTGGCGAGCAAAACAAAAAGACCAATTACAGAGTTGATACAGATAATATAGGTTTAACAAAAATAATTCGGCTCTTAGTCGTCGCCAGGTTTTTGAACATGTGCAAAATCTGGCGGCAAATGAAATCGAGGTGAGCAACCAGTTCTCGAATGGTATAATGATTTTAAATTCCATTTATTTTAAGCATATTTTATTGACCAATTGAAGCAATAGGGGACTGTAATACATAGGCTTCGCTCAAAAAAAAGACAGTGAGATATGCTTGCGGAGTCATGCTGAGATAAGTAGGTATAGGTGTAAATCTCGTTGACAGAGGTAGAAAATGTAATAAAACAAATGCCTTTATGTGGTGTCAAATGTTGTTGCCATTAACGCATATACTTTTGTTGCAATGTATCGGGCACCAAATCATGCACCAGATCATTACATCCCAGCAAACAAAAAACAATGACTCAATGCCAGCCAAATGCTGGGCCGACGTTGTTGAGGGTGGGGCAACTCTGCGGCAGCATTGAGCCGATGTCCAGCGTTTGCCGGGATGTGTGATACTGAGTGAACCCTAGCACCCGAAGGGTGCTGAGAGTGGGATTAAGGCATCCGAAGCTTGTCTGGTTGGCAAGGGAGGCAAGGAACCTGGAAACAGAAGCATTTTAGAATTTAATTAATTTTGATGCGCCCTCGGCGAACAGAGGGTCGCGGTGGTCTAAATGAGGTGTTGAATCAGCCGGTGGCTACCCTATATCTCGTGTCTTAACTCTTGAAATCTGGATGGAAAAGGCCGATAAAGTTTTAGTTTTGACAGATCCTTTAAATGAACATCTGAGACATTTCTTTTATTAAACCTATAAGTTCACTTAGTATGTTTGACATACTTAAAATTGCGTTCTGAATTTTGGATCGAATGTAATCAATTTACCTCGTG
Source organism: Flabesymbios commensalis (assembly GCA_964017125.1). Lineage (NCBI taxonomy): Eukaryota > Metazoa > Annelida > Polychaeta > Terebellida > Flabelligeridae > Flabesymbios > Flabesymbios commensalis. Next base: position 32,209,056 of record OZ024906.1, on the reverse strand, counting down.
TTGTTTGCCTGACTGTCTGTGTGCCATCGCCATACTCCCGCATACCCTGAGAAAGAACGTCAGAGTTATGTAATTTCATTGAATTTGGGTGGAATGGTCTAAAAGGTGTCTAAAGTTGATAATTTGATAAATAGAAAGTTCCTAGAAGCGTGTCATCTTAATTGTGAAATTAAGAAAGTTCGCTTGTTCTCTTTTCAGAGCCACCAGGGGATTTAAACCTTTGCTTTCACTCACCATGACAGTCCTCGCGGGGGGTGACAATTATGTTGATTATCACCCCCTGCGATGACATGTGGTGAGTGACAACAGACTGTGACGTCTGTTGTTATCGTGACGCGGTGGCTGACCAACGCCGTAGGTGTTGGCCCGTCAACGCGTCAATGCTGTTATCACACTCGCGCCAATGCCGGCTCAGCGTTGTTAGCGCTGGACCGACATTGGCACCGCGGTAGCCACACTGTGAAAGCACTTCGCTGTTTCTGTCACTCACGCGTGCTGCCAACGCTGCCAGTGTTGCGTCAATGTCGGCCCAACGCTGTTGACGCCGGACCGGCACTGACACAACTCTAGCCGCATTCACACAGCAGTCTCAATTTTCATCATAAATTTCGGCATATTCTGATATTAATTTGTCCAAATGTGTTTTATGCCCTCTTTTTATTCTTGAAGCTCTTAATTCATTTTGTAGTTTGAAAAGATCTGAATGCTTTTTGAGCGAATCTATGAATTTATATGTTAAAATTTGGAATCGATCTTTGATCAGATCGATCTTAGCAATTGTATGAATATCTTCAGTGTGCGAAAGTGGATCCAATTTGTAGGCTATTCTGATGGCCTTATTTTGAATGATTTGAAGTTTCTTGATATACGTTTTGGACGCTCCTAAAATTACTGGAGCGCCGTATTCTAGTACTGGACGTATATAACTTTTATATAGTCTCATTAGTGTTGTGGGTTTACAGCCCCACTTTGAGCCGCTCAGGAGTTTGAGCAGACCCAGGCGTTGCCTTCCTTTCTTAGCGTTTTCATCTATATGAGCATTAAAAGTCAGCTTCTTATCTAAAATTACTCCTAGCAATTTTGCTTGCTGTACTGCAGTGAGTTTTTCGCCAAAAAGTTCTAGTTCTATATTTTTCTTAGTTTTAAGCATTATACGCTGCGTTTTCTTAGCATTTAGTTTTATTCTCCACTTGGAGCACCATGCTTCTAGGTCTGATAAAACTTTGGCTAGCCTATATTTAATTGTTTTTTCACTTTTAGCAAAAGTCCAAAATCCCAGGTCGTCTGCGAACTGAGAGACCCCTACTGTATTACTGAAGGGATCTATTGGAATATCATTTACATAGATTAAGAATAGAAGTGGGCTGAGAACCGAGCCCTGAGGTGTGCCGGCATTAAGTGAAATTTTGTCTGAAGTCTCATTATTTATTTTGACTGAACTTTTCCTGTCAGTTATAAATGAAGACATTAATCTTACTATTTTATCTGGTAAATTTGTATTCATTAATTTATATCTTATAAATACGGAATCAAAAGCTTTTTCTACATTTATAAAGATTGCAGCTCCTTTATGGTGACGGCTATGTGCTATGTGCGCATCATCAGCTAGTCTGAGAATGTGTTCCATAGCACATCTTTTATTTCTGTAGCCAATTTGCCATTTATTAAAGAAATTTTCTTCTTCTAATTTACTGCGCATTCTATGAGCAATTATTTTTTCAAAAAGTTTGCCTATGCAACTTAATAAACTGATTGGTCTATAGTTAGTTGGAATTTTATTGTCTTTTTTAGGCTTTGGGAGCATAATTCCTTGAGCTTCCTTCCATTTATTTGGAAAATACCCTATTTTTAAGCACTGACTGTACATAGTTTTTAAATTCTCAAATACTATTTCTGGACATTTTTTAATTATAGTGTATTTGATTCCGTCTGCTCCTGGAGCAGACCTACCTTAGGTCCTATCTAATTGTAGTTTTATTTCTTGAATCGAGATATCCCTGAGTAGTATACTATCGTCGCCATCTTCTACTTTATTTTCTTTTAGAGTTGAAAAAAGCTGCGATTTTTCATTTATAGCGCTATCTATTAAATCTTTAAATTCATCATAAAAAAATTCACCTGTGTGAGTATTATGAATTTTGCCTAAAGATTCAGCGAACGTGGTTGCTTTTTCTAAGTCGTTTTGAGTTAAATTACCATTTTCTTTAATTATTGGCTTGGATGCGCCGCCTGATTTCTTACCATTAATACTATTAATAGTTTTCCGAAATTCTCTAGAGTCTTTAGTTTCGTCTAGTTTTTTAGTTTGCTGATTCCAAAATTCTTCTCTATCTTTGTTTACTTGTTTACTTACTAAGTTGTTTAATTGATTATATAGAGTTTTCTCCTCTGCTTTTTGCGTATTTCTAGCTAAGCGTCTAATTTGTCTCTTTAATTTAATTAATTTCATTGTTTCATTTGAAATAAAAAGTGCTTTATCTTTACGTTTTGCTTTAGGACACGCTTTATTTAGCCCTTCTTTAATTATATTGCTTATTTTTTCGTTAGCTAAGTCTAGATCCTCTGGTGTTTCAGGTTCGAGTCTATCTAAGTTATTTATTATTTCTTTATTAAACCTGCTCCAATCTGTTTTTTCATATTGTAGAATTTCTCTCTGAAATTGTTTTTGAATTTGCGGTGAAGCTAAAGTTAAATGAACTGGCAAATGATCTGAACCAATGTCATCGCCTACATCACATGATTGGATGCGTGACGCCATCTGGCGGCTAGCTAGCGCTAAATCTAGTAGATCGCCGCCAGAGGACGTCCCTGGTCTATAAGTTACAGTGCTGTCGTTAGTGATTAGTAAGTCTAATTCTTCAATTATGTTAACTAGAATGTCTCCGTTAGAATTCCCTACTTTACATCCGAAAAAAGTATGCTTACAATTGAAATCTCCGATAAGAATTGAAAGTGGATATGAATTAATTATATGCCTGAAATTCTCTATGTTTGGTTTAATATCTGGCGGGTTATAGATAGTTGCTAATGCCACTGTCTTACCTTGTGATTTGAAGTTTATTGCCAAAAAATCTTCGTTAAAATCTGAAGTATCTATTTCATTAAATTTGATATCTTTTCTAATTAAAATAGCTACACCGCCTGCTGCATGCTGCAGGCGCCCATTAGGATTAATTACATTTCTATCTTTTCTGATAATGTTATAATTTGGAATTCTGATTCTAGTTTGCTCTCATCTCAGTATTGTGGGGAGCCTCCGTGATCGAGAGGTAGCGTGCTCGGCCTCAGACCTCCAGGGTTTGAATTTCGAATCCTGTGTCTGGAGGGCAGTGTCATCTCACTCATCTCATCATCCTGAGGAGGTTCTCGTAGCCCAATTTAGCCTGTATGTGCACAAAAGTGGCCTACAGCCCGATTTATTTCATTTTTAAACGATTTGCTTTGCCAACAAAGGACTAGTTATATGGGTTGGTGTTGGTTTAGCGTTGGTCCAGCGTAGTAGACGGTGGACCATTGATTCGACGTCTTGTGTCTGCTGGTTAGACTCAAAATCACAATTTTTCGTAAGTTTTTGTCATGATACCCTAATTGTGTCCAACATTCGCCCATTGTGTGGTCAATGTTGGCCCACTGTCCATTACGCCGGCCCAGCATTGGTACTACTCTGGGTGAATGTCTTGTGTTTGCTAGGATTACACGACGGTTTGCAGCACCATGGCTCAGCACATCTGGCTCAGCACCGTGTGTAGGATATAGCATTGTCACATTGACATCACACATCCCTTGTTGCTTTTTAAGCTTTTTAGTGAGTTTTTTATGTCAAGTTGCTGGTAGAAGCATCTAGATTGTGCCATAATAGTGTGGTGGCAGGAATGCTTTTCGAAAAGTATAATGGGTTTTAAGTGAGGATAAATTCTACCGTGTAGTATGTAAGAATAAAGCATGATCATTTTGTTTTCGCATCAAGACTGCATACTTTCCCATGACAGTTCGGCGTAAATAGATAAATAGATGGTAAGCCACGTATAGACCCTGATACTATCTGTCGTGCTCTTTTCTGAATTCAAAATATTTCATATTTTCTCAAGTTGCACTTAAAAAAAGCTCGTTCGAGTATTCCAGAACCATTCTGACAAAAGTAACTGAGCTTAAAGGAACTGCTTGGGATAAGAATTTTCAATCTTGTCAGTTTTGAAAATTCACTTCATATGAAGCTATATAGCCTACTGATCCTGAATAAAATACAAAAAATATAAAAAAACACATTTTTTAAGCACTGAAAAGGACTAAACTAGTTTTATTTCCAAGACGTATATTGTCATGTAAACAAAACTTATCCAAATACCCACCATCTCAGACGGCTTGGTCAAAGTAACCACCTGGTTGCATCAATAGCTGCCGTCCTTTATTGGTCTGGGAAAGCGGTGATAGGGGGTTCCCCCACAGCACCGATGGCTGCTCAACGCTGGGCCGACGGTATCAACTTGTGGCTCTATGCTGTGCTAGCATTCAACCATCCTTTCTAGTACATTTTCTGTGTGTTTTTCGTGGGAATTACGAAATGACTACAATACAGTAGAGAGAAAAAATATCAATTTTCAAATTCGTGTTGAAGTATGTCATATATAGCACCTTGAGACGACCAGTGAGACCCGTGGAGTACGTACTTCTTGCACAAAATTATCATGTTTATGAGCTTACATGAACTTTTATAATGGCATAATTTCAAAATAATTGAACGAAATTTACATACGCCCTCAAAAAACATATTATTGTCACCTTTTTCAGAGTCCATTTGTGCAGTGTGACAAGGGATATCAATCGTTATGCGACGCTAACAGACTTGATAGTGAGTTTTTTAGAAAAGTTTTTTTAAATCAGTTCAGAAAGTGACCTATCATTTAACACCCCATTAATACGTGACAAGACTTACAAGGCAGTAGCTAGTTGATACCAATCTAATCATATGGCCTACATAGGTTTTGAAGAAAATCAGACGCATTTTGCCATTCACACCACAAATGAAGGATTAAGTTGTGGATATCTTCTTCAATTTAGTAACAATGCACCCGTATCTGGATGCTTGATGATCCCGAAAACAGTGTATCTTCCCAGCATGGCCCCCATACTACTTTTTTAGCATTCAGTAGCTAAATATTGTGCTGAATAAGTGAATGTGGTTTTACCTCTACCATCTGCACTTTGTGTAAGCATTTTGACCGGCGGCAGCCTTATTAATAATTGGGATGATAACACAACCCCTTATAGCCCAACCATTTCATCTAAACAGATTTTTAAAGAGCCAGAATTAAAGTGCTATCCGTACTCGGGTAATTAAAAGATACATATGCTTACGTGTACAATAAAAAGCAACACCATACTGAATGATGAATGTTTCGCTCATATAAAATATATACACTGCTAAGCCAACTGCTTTTTCACAGTAATCTCACGCTAAGTCCCAGATTATAAGGTGAGGTAATGCTTGCTTTATTCTAAAGCGTGAGACACACTGATCATTTTGGTGTGTTACATGATATGGTTAATCACAATTTAATTTAAAACACAATTTGAGGGGTAATGGCCCGGACCCCTCCCCCTAGTTTGGCGCAACGTTTTTCGGATACTTCCGTTGCTACACTCAGCTATCAGTGAGTGTCACAGTCACCCACTGAGATTTTGTGTGGCACCTACACATATCCAACACCAGGTGTCTCTGTCGTCTGTTACGTCACCGTCTGCCAACCAGCAGCCAGCAGTTCATAAATGAGCCACCAGCGGTGAGGTAGATCGTGATTGGCCAGTTGTGTTTAAATGCACACCTGCCCATCCGCTGCCAACACATGGGTATTTGTGCACGCAATGCTCGTCATACAAACCTGAGGGTATCCATGAGTGTTCCACTTTCAATTTTATATTTATTGATAATTAATTTAATGTAGTTTTTAAAAGTATGAGCTAAGCACAATTTTTACTACATACGGTATATATCAGTGTATATTCAGCCTAGATATTTTTATCTCATTTTCAGAAGCGTTAATGGTAATAACATGAATCGAGTTATTTTGCACTCTGTGAGGCCATCATTCTGAAAGAAGCGGCTTTTTCCCACGCACCTAGATGCGGCAGTACAGAGAGTGGCTGTGAAATCTCTGTCCCCTGGTGGTTAATATTAGCTGATCTGGGGAAGATGACCAGTGTCTGAAGTAGAGATAGAGACACTGGTGACACGAGTGAATTCCGTTGCATGCCATTGTCCACACTGATCATTTTGAGGTGCTACATGACATGCTTCATCAAATGTAGAAAAAAAAATAATAAAAAAATAATGGCACTGAATTGCTACTTATTTACCATTATGTAAAAATGCGAAAATAATGGACGAAAATATCTTTAAAAAATTGACACCAAGGTTTTCATTGTTCAGTGGGTCCCTTTGAGTGAGAATACTGATGGTGCCACAAATTAACATAATGTGCAAACATGAAGACATATGCACCTGCCCTAAAAATTAAAAATGAAAATTGATGTCATCATACTGAGTCACTTTAAGAATGAATGAATTTAAAATATACAAACGTTTATTAGCCTTTTTTATATTTTCTCAATGTGTTTGTCCCATTTTAAATTTTGTTGTAAGGTAACACCTAAATGTTTGGGGTAGGGTATATTTTGTAACTCTTGTCTATACATCCTGAGGTTTTTTGGGGGAATACTATTCCTATAATTACCCACCATAATGTCTGTTTTTGCAGCGGACAATCCATTTTTACGCTCACGCTTCGAGTTTTTCGAAATCGCTATTTAGTATTTGTGAATTTAATATATGACAATTTGAAATAGGTAAAAGTAAATTGTCATCTGCAAATAGAGTCAGTTTTTATGTTAGGCCTTCTTTTATTTCATTAACATAGACCAAAAAATAAAATGTGTCCAAGGGCGGAGCTTTGAGGAACTCCAGCGTTTATATTTGCCCAGCAAGACCCTGCAACACCATCCGATGCTTTCTGTCAGACAAGTAGTTACTGATCCATGTAAGTAATTCTTCAGTAATTCCCATATTATTTAGCTTGAATAGTAGCCCGGCGTGGCATACTTTATGAAACGCTTTAGAGACATCACCATACACCGTTTGTACTTCCAATCCTTTATCAAAAGATTCAAATAAGCTGTGCTACAAAATGTTATGGTGTGTGGTGCTACATCCCGGAAGAAATCTATATTGATATCTATAAATTAGGTCATTCTCTATAGGCCTATATAATATTTGGCCTATCTATATCTAGCCTAACTGGTAAGGTCGTAGCAGTTCTAGTCTATGGACATGCTTACATCATATGGTCATATTAAAAAGCCAAAATAAAATCACCGATTTTTTAATGATTTTAGACCTGGGTATGTCCCTTTAATGGTAATTATCATATCTTGCATATCGCTGAGGCGTATTGATGTTAATCGACCTTCTGTGGTAGATATATTGAGCAGCAGACAGTGTCCACTGTCGAATGTAAAACAAATAAATTGTTGAGCGACTTCTATTTCATATGGATCTAGTTTATGCATGGGTTTTAAGCTTAATTAATTTGTTTCATAAATGGAATGCTCACGGACGTGTGTTGGATCCACCCTTGGCAATCGTTAAAATAAAATATATTGTTTTTTATTGATTTATGATTTCATTATGATGTCATGTTCTGGTAATTAATATTCACGACAGAAAAAAATGTTAGTTTATATTAAACACTACTATTACGTGCCACCCATTTTATACTCTTGGCATACATATTTACCAATCTTTCTCAAAAGTCCGAGAGGCTGAGATATAGTTTTTTTGCAAAGTAGGCATAAAGATTGAAGCTAGGGAAGCACGCAATCAACCAACAAGAGTTCAATGTGGTGTATTTGCTGGGAAATTGAGCCGCACTCGCTCCTTTTTTGAAAGACAGTGTCAGAGAAGGAACGGTATGACCCAGAATATCATCTGTGAATACATGATCAGATATAGAGGCACGGCTTGCAGTGCGGGATGGATCAGGATCGGATGTGTTAGAAAACGTGTGGACAAGTGATGCTAATGTAATGGGGTTCACCGTAACGCACGACATTACATTTTACGGATATAGGCTTATAACTGGGATTGGTGAAAGTGATATGCTCAGAAGTTTTAGGTAGCATAGGTAACCAGAGGAGCTTTGTCGTACAAAGCTAAAAGGCAGAAGCTGCCTACCTTTCAAGTGAGTAGTTACTGCCTTTTGGCTTTGGAGAACAGCACTGCTCTTTCAATAACGGCGAGTGGGCGATCGATTATCCGACAAACACCATCCGCTTATTGATTTATTGCTGGGCCGCTGTCGAAGGCGGCGGTCCAATATTAAATCAGCGCGGGGTCATGCTAGATGATCAGCGGCTATCAGCGTCATAGACAGTGTTCTTTGAACAGTAGAAATGACGTCACACCTAGCCCACACAACAACATAAGACTTTGACACAATGGCGATTTCATTCCGGGCCAGTATCATAGACGTTGTGACAACATTAAATCACCATTAGTTTCTCGTCTCGTCCAGCTAAGAAGAGAACACCATTGCATCATGCATGACATGGCAGGTAGGGCCTCTGGCTGATAATGCTACGATGAACGCCATTTCACAGAAGTTGCCCATAGGCCCCTTATGATCAGCCAGCCACTGCGGGTATATGATTTAATTTTTAAATTATCCACATTCTGGCCCGCTGGATGTTGTTTTTGGTGTTTTAAAAACAGTTTGACAACATGAGAGTACTTGTAAATACTAGGTGCGTCAATAGTTAGAAAGCTGGAACTAATTATTTCGTCCCCTTTGATATGAAAGGGTACCTGTATCTGGCAATTCTCAAAGAGACAGATATTTAAAATCGTATCCGTTTTCGTTATAAAATCCCACAATGTAAGGTAATGACTGTTAACATGGAAAACAACAACTTTTTGTTGGTGTAACGTTCAGTATACTATACCGCTCGCCAAACCATAGCTCGGTGATTCTTCCCTCCGCTCTCTGTATTCAAATTTCAAAGAAACCTGGTCTTATTTCCTCGCCCCATCCAAAAAAAATAAATTATATTGTGGAGTAATTTAGTGATCGAGAAAGAGAGAGAGAGCGTACTTGACCTCAAACCGCTAAGGTTCTAAGGTTCACATCCTTTTGTTTCAAGGCAGCAGTCAATTGATGTTTTCTTATATTTTTTTAATTTAATATTTTTTGGCGAGCTCAACCGGGGCTCTTTGCTTTTTGTTATATGCAATGCCTGTGTTGTGCATGTGTAGTCTGTGATGTATCCCAGAGTTACCTGGGCCCGGCCATCACAAGCAGCTTGGTAGCTAGTCATCCCAAATGGGTCATAGCTCCTTTTAGTGGATAAATCTAGGTCAGTGACTTGATCTACTAACTCACCCTGGTTTGGGGCCGATCGCATAAAAATCATGTCCGATGTGGGACTCGAACCCACGACCTCCCGACTTCCTCCCCAGCTCTAACCACTATGCTACAGCGGTCGGTGCGTCAATTGATTCATTTCACTACCCTCAAGAGTTCACTTCGGCTCAGCATATATTATGTATGTACATGTACATAAAGGGCACAAAAGCCACATTAGCTCAGTTCCTAATAGCTTATACTCAACACAAGCGACACATCGTTATTTTTACCAGGGTAGGAATCATCCGCGAATAAAAGGCGGGTTTTCATATGGTTCGGCCGCTTAATGAGGGCCGATGCCGTCTATTAATTCGAGGACGGCAGCATGACCTGATTTTCAATGAATAAGTAAGGTTGTAAACATTCTTCTATCACAGTTATGGCTATAAAAACTGAATAATCAAATACAAGTATATATTATACTTTTTAGTGGTCGCATTTTTTTTAATTCATCAAAATGTGATGTAATAATATATTGTAGAGCTCTATGACCCCCACCTTAATTGATCGTCATGCGGACAAAATGACACGGCAGAAAAAATATGTATATATGGACAATGGAGGTCGGCAAACATATCTATACCTTAGCCGCATCATTAAGACATCGATCGTGGCGATCATCATATCTAAAATAACAAAAAAGAAAGGAAAAATATCGTTTATTTTTTGTAAATATCTTCCTTTTGACCCTCGTAATTAGTTTGGTCACATAAAAAATTAAATACTCCATAGTTGAATATCTTATTATTGAATAAGTCACTTTTTTTCTTTTTTTTATAAAAAACATTTTTTCTGAGCATAATGGCGATGGTGTACAAACAATTTTGCTACATACATGGCCGAAAGTATTAAATCATTGCATTTGTCAATGTCGGTATTCCTCTGTGATCCAAACAAAACAATTGCTTTTTAGTTACAGAGGGGTAATGAGGCAATATGTATAATAAGTCAAGTATTAAACAATATATATTCAAAGCCAAATTAATTTATGATTTGAAAGTACAACATGTTTCTGGATGGATTTCGCTAAAACAGGTCACCGTTATTGGGTTATATAATTTCAACAATGAGTGTACGGAAGCAGACCCTTTCTGACCGTCATGATAGCTGTCATTTTCTTGCTAATATAGTTAATTTATTAGATAGATCTGTCAATATATCAGTTAGATCTGTCTGCTGCTTTCGACACTCTGGACCACAGCATTATCACCAATCTTTTGTAAACTTGGTATGGTATATATAGTATCACCCTTGAGTGGTTTGTGTCTTGCCTGTCAGATCGTAAACAGAAGGTGAAACTAATGTACTGTGTATCCAGTCCAGCCGAAATCGCGTGTGGGGTTCCCCAAGGATCCGTCCTCGGCCCATTGTTATTTACTCTCTACACTACCCCCCCCCCCCCCTACGTCTGTAATTCAGAGACACAATGTCAAACATCATCTGTACGCCGACGATACCCAGATATATAAAAATGTATTTCTTTCGCTAAAAAATCCCGATATTTCTATGAAAATTCTGACAAAATGTTTTCAGGACGTGTTTTCTTGGATGTCAGCAAGTAAATTAAGATTTAGCCCTATAAGACCAATTTTTTATTAATTGGATCTAAAGTGCAGCGTGAATTTTTTCAAAATGTTCACAAGATTGTTGACACTGACACAGGAAGTAACTCCTTCTCCATATGCTATACATCTTGACATAAACTTTGATAGTGCTTTAAATTTTATGAGTCATATTATGTGGTATATTTCGCGCTTGCTATACTGTCGTTACGTAACATGCGTAGAATAAGGCGCTAATGCAAATGTAACTTCGTTGTAGGTAGCAAGCTGGACTATTGTAACTCTTTCCTGTTTAAATCACTGAACAGGAAATATCAAAGCTGCAGGGTGTACAGAACTGTTTGGCGCGGGTTGTAACAAAGTCTCCTCGTTTTTGTAACATAACTCCTCTTCTAAAATCTTTGCACTGGCTACCTGTTCGTTACAGAATCAAATTTAAATTGTGTTTTCTGACCTCCCAGACCAGTGGACAACCAGTATATATTAAAAACATGCTTCTTTCATCGCGAAAGGTACGGATACTTCGTTCCAGAAATCTAGATCAGCTGCATATTCCACGGGTCAGAACCGCGGTAGGCACCAGAGCCTTTTCTGTTGCTGCAACTAGACTTTGGAATGAACTTCCTTTAAAAATTTGCTTTGCGAAAACACAAATTAGTATCCGGTAGGAATTGAAAACGTATTTTTTGGTCAGGCTTTTCCGACCTAAATCCTCGGTGGTCCGGTCCAGTTGGCCCAGACGACAAACGCAAACGGTATTGGAACTGTGAGTCAGATTACGATTGTGTTTGTCGCGCCTCTGAGCTCGGACCACCGAGGATTTAGGCTCAATAGAAATGTATTATTATTTTTTACCCGTTTTAATTGAATGTGACGCTTATAAACGTATCGATATCCAACTGAAATAAAAAAATTATGAAATGATTCAAATGTGCAAATGTCTATTACATGTTTACAACAATTAAAGGTTTTATGCAAGAATCTGCCAACTCGAGCTAACATAACAAGTTTTGAAGGTCTACTGACAATAAATGAGGAGTAGCAAAATTTGTTGACATAATATCCTTTTTTGTTAAAACTTGAATAAACGAAGCTATTATGTGTAGAGTATAGACAATATAAATATTATAACAAAAGAGCGTGTTCGGAGGACAACATGGTAATTTGAGGCCCGACTGGGGCCATTTGATCCTGAGGCTAGGTTCAAATCGTAAAAGGAGGGTCTTAAAAAATAGTTTCAATATGAAATATAGACAGCTCCTAAATTCAATTATTAATTTTTATTAACGGAAGACTTACCATGAACTATTCCATCATTTTCAGTAACATGGTATATTTATTAGATCCCTAGGATCCTAAATATTACCTATTTTTAAGCAACGTGACACCATAAACTTCAACAAACTGACTTTCCCATATATCAGAATGATTGCGTGAAGTAAGATTTTTGTGATCATACTTTTTTTGTAAATATATTGCTAAACCTCCATGTGAGGAGCCTATTTCACTTTGAGAAATAAGATTATAAAATTATCCAAAGATAACAAAGAAATAGCAGAAGCCTCGGACAAGCAAGTCTCCTGTAGACAAATCACACTAATAAACTCACAGTTGTGTCTCGAATGTTTTTGTCTTGCTACCGCAATCTAAACAAAAACGATGTTGAATATTGGAAATCGTCTCTTTTTCTCCTTCGTCAGTTATATCCGCGGCTTTTGAAAAAGCTTAAATGTTTTTGGATGGGATTTGTTAGTTTACCAGTAAATGTTTTGCTGTTCTGCAGTGATTTCGACTGCGTTCCCGGAAAAAAATGCCTGTCGTATTTGATTAATTTGTGATGTCGAAACGTCTGCAAGCATAAAAAAATGCAAGGCGTAAATTTATGGGTGATAAATCAGATTTGTTTTTGGGTGAATTAATAATATTCTGATCGTTAATGTAGAAATGATACATTACATTCTCACCATTGTATGAATGATTTCACAGCGAGCGGGACGCATTGGCCCGACACTGTGGCAATGTTTGCAACGTCTGTACCGCTGGGTCAACATCGAGTCAATTCTGGCGATCACGAGAATTCGAAAAAGTCTGCGACGATGGTCCAATATTGAACCAACCCAGATTATTATTTGCTGAGAAAAGTTACACGTCTTCCAACCCGTAGATTTTTGCGTGATAATTGCATCTCGCTCACTGTTTCAATTAGAATTAATGGCATTTCTGTTGTTTTATTCAAAATGCTTTCACCGTCTTGCCACATACCCCCATATTATGTACATTAGTTGCTTACTGATGTTGATTTAGGGGGAGGGTGTTTGGTTTCTACTATTTATTGATATTGGCTCCATGATATTGGCGTGTTTTTGTGACGTCCGTCCGACAGAAGGCGTACTAGTCAGGGGGGTGCCAAAGCTGATATTCCAGCCGAACCGTGCTTGGAATGATAAAGTTTTTTTATGGTGGATTTTACGTCATTAGGACCTCTACAATAAATATCAGGCGGATAGCAAGCGAAAATCCTTGAGCTAACCGAAAAATCCAAGATGGCCGCCAAGATGGCCGCCAAGATGGCCACAACCACATGATGAAACTTTTGAACCATGTGACGTAGAATATCAAGTAATACCACTTTTCTCATGGTGATGCACACCGACAGTCTATTTCTGGCATTTATTTTGTAATTGGAGTTCACATATCCAAGATGGCCGCCAAAATGGCCTCCAAGATGGCCACAACCACATGATGAAACCTAACTTTCGAACCATTTGACGTAGAATATCAAGTAATACCACTTTTCCCATAGTAATGCACACCAGCAGTTTATTTCTGGTATTTATTTTGTAATTATAGTTCACAGATTCAAGATGGCCGCTAAAATGACCGCCATTTCACAGGAAAAGTTAATTTTAACTATTTAAACTAGAATAGCACGTGATACCATTTTCAAGTAGCTATTTGCATGGTTTGTATTAAGAATTACGGTGGACTTTACATCATTAGGACCTCTACAATGAATATCAGGCGGATAGCAAATAGCCAAGTGCATGATAAAACCTAATTTTTGAACCATTTTACATAGAATATCAAGTAATACCACCGTTCTCATAGTAATGCACACCAGCAGTCCATTTCTAGCATGTTTTATCCCCCACCCCCTGACGAAGTTGGGGCGGGGGGTATTGTCGTAGCATCGGATATCCAGCAGTCCAGTCCGTCGTCTGTCTGTCTATAACTCCGCATTGCATTGCTGGAGCAGATCTCGGAAAGTCGTGGATGGATTTATTTAATTTTGCACACACACATCCCTAGTAGATGTGCCTTTGGTTTTTTGAATTTCACCTACTCAAATGGCCGCCCATCGGCCATAATTTACTTCAATATGCGTGATATCTGACAACCATGCCAGATAGCTCGATCATTACTATAAAATGAAATGTGCCGTTTCACGTGTGGATATGCCCTGAAAAACTTAAACTCGTTCAAATTCAAAATGGCCGACCATCGGCCATAATATTATTAACTAAACATGCCTGGTATCTGGCAAACCTTGTCAGATAGATAGACCATTACTATAAAACAAAATGTGCAGTTTAAGTAAGAAATGCCCTGAGAAAATTTCAGATCGATCATATTCAAAATGACCAATTATTGCTCGATCATTACTATAAAATGAAATGTGCCGTTTCACGTGTGGATATGCCCTGAATAACTTAAACTCGTTCAAATTCAAAATGGCCGACCATCGGCCATAATATTATTAACTAAACATGCCTGGTATCTGGCAAACCTTGTCAGATAGCTAGACCATTACTATAAAACAAAATGTGCAGTTTAAGTAAGAAATGCCCTGAGAAAATTTCAGATCGATCATATTCAAAATGACCAATTATTGGCAATAATTAACTTTGATATGCGCGATATCTGACAAACCGTGCCAGATAACTCGACCATCACTATAGAACAAAATCTGTGATTTCAGGGTTGGATATGCTCTGAAAAATCTCAACTTGATTAAATAGAAAATGGCCAACTTGAGACCATTATTGACTTTAATATGGGTAATATCGGGAAAACTAGCTAGATGATTACTATAAAGCAAAATGTATGGTTTCAGTCAGGGATATACCCTCAAAAATGTCAGCTTGATCAAATCTAAAAATTGCCGACTTACCACCATTGACTTCAATATCTGTAATATACACGGTAATATGTGCTAGATTGGTAGACCATTTTTGTGAAACAAAGTGTGATAATTCAGGAAAGAATGCAGCCTGTAAAATTTCCAGCACGTGGGCGGGGAGAAGGATTATGTCCTCTTGTTTGTAGTTCACAGAGACATATGATAGCCACCAAAATGGCCGCCATTTCACAGAAAACGTTAATTTAAACTATTTAAACTAGACACTACTTTTTAGTCGCTATTTAGAAGGTTTGTATTAAGAATTATTGTGGATTTTACATCGCCATGGTCACGGTGGAAAGCAAGCGAATATCATTGAGCTAACTGAGAAACCTTAGATGACCGACAAGATGACCACAATTAGGCGCATGATAAAAAAACCTATTGAACCAGTTGGCTTTGAATATCAATTATTAACACTTTTCTCTCACAGTATTGTACATCATCAGTCCATTTTTAACATTTTCGCAATTGGAGTTTAGAGATTCAAGATGGCTGCCTAAAAAGGCCGCATTTTTACAGAAGGCATAAACTGCATTGTCCAGCCTTAGGACCCCTATATGGAATATCAGACACATATCAAGTGGGTATCCTTCAGCTAGATGAGAAATCAAATACAAACAAAGCTCCTCGATTTGGAGGGCCACAATTACAGATGTAATCCTTGATATCGATTATTCTGCATTTCAAAAAATCATGATGTTGGCTTCTACATAATACATATTGGACACAGAGCAAAGCAATTTTGAAGCATGTGTCTGTGACGGCTGTTTTGAA
This sequence comes from Flabesymbios commensalis, assembly GCA_964017125.1. NCBI lineage: Eukaryota > Metazoa > Annelida > Polychaeta > Terebellida > Flabelligeridae > Flabesymbios > Flabesymbios commensalis. The sequence goes on along the minus strand of OZ024906.1, from coordinate 32,193,082 downwards.
ATCAAAGATGGTCAACATGGACGATAGCAATCACCTGCATTATGTAGATACACTAATAGAACTGTATTAAAGAGATTCATGAAGTCCTCGGCAAAGGTAAATATACTCAGATGTGCAACAGAAGTGCGCAGCTCACAACAGTGGATGGATTGGTGCAGATTATCGTTGATAACTTTGATGCAAGCCTGAGTAGCCCAAATGGACTGATGCCAAATCATGATATGGCTACTATTGAAACCCAGCCTAGCTCTAGCAGAAGCAAGAACCTTCATCATAGAACCCCCAAAGCTGTGCTCACGGCCCTCCCACAGAGAAAGCCTCCCATGGAAATGCCCTGCGGACTTGATTGCAACAAGAGAGACCCCCTGCACCCAACTGCTCCTAACAAACTGAACTTCCCATATATCAGAATGATTGCGTGAAGTAAGATTTTTGTGATCATACTTTTTTTGTAAATATATTGCTAAACCTCCATGAGAGGAGCATATTTTACCTTGAGAAATAAGATTATAAAATTATCCAAAGATAACAAAGAAATAGCAGAAGCCTCGGACAAACAAGTCTCCTATAGACAAATCGCACTAATAAACTCACAGTTGTGTCTCGAATGTTTTTGTCTTGCTACCGCAATCTAAACAAAAACGATGTTGAATATTGGAAATCGTCTCTTTTTCTCCTTCGTCAGTTATATCCGCGGCTTTTGAAAAAGCTTAAATGTTTTTGGATGGGATTTGTTAGTTTACCAGTACATGTTTTGCTGTTCTTCAGTGATTTACGACTGCGTTCCCGGAAAAAAATTGCTGTCGCATTTGATTAATTTGTGATGTCGAAACGTCTGCAAGCATAAAAAAATGCAAGGCGTAAATTTATGGGTGATAAATCAGATTTGTTTTTGGGTGAATCAATAATATTCTGATCGTTAATGTAGAAATGATACATTACATTCTCACCATTGTATGAATGATTTCATAGCGAGCGGGACGCATTGGCCCGACACTGTGGCAATGTTTGCAACGTCTGTACCGCTGGGTCAACATCGAGTCAATTCTGGCGATCACGAGAATTCGAAGAAGTCTGCGACGATGGTCCAATATTGAACCAACCCATATTTTTATTTGCTGGGAAAAGTTACACGTCGTCCAACCCGTAGATTTTTGCGTGATAATTGCATCTCACTCACTGTTTCAATTAGAATTAATGGCATTTCTGTTGTTTTATTCAAAATTCTTTCACCGTCTTGCCACATACCCTCATATTATGTACATTAGTTGCTTGCTGATGTTGATTTAGGGGGAGGGTGTTTGGTTTCTACTATTTATTAATATTAGCTCCATGATATTGGCGTGTTTTTGTGACGTCCATCCGGCAGAAGGGGTACTACAGATACAATCATTTCACTCAATTTTATTTAAATGTTGGATCAATGTCTACGACGGTGGGGCCGAATTTAACAAAATTGGATCAACGTCTTGAGTCTGCTGCGCTGGTCATCATTCCTCTTGCTGGATATTGTCGTATTTTCTGCAGCATCTGATTTTTCTGGCATTTACGGAATGCGAGCCATGTGTGTTGATGATGATCGCTTTGCTGGTAAATAAAATATTATGCCATTTTTTCTTCAGAAGAGTTTATCTCCTGACCCAGTTAAGCATGTAAGTAGCATAAACGCTGGTATATTTCTCTCTTTAACCCTTACAGCGCGGGGGATCGACTTTAGACGTCAGAATATGTCGTCTGTTTTGACGTCAGAATCTGACATCTGTTGATGTCAGATTCTGACGTCTAAAGTCGATCCCCGACTTCGATCCCTCGAGGAGTAAACATATTTATAGTGGTCGCAGACATATGGCATATGTATTCAAATGAAGCGGACAGAGCTAACTAGGACATTTATGGTGATTTAAAATTGAAATACCCTTTGATCTCCACGGTCTACATTAAAAAAATCATTTTTCAATCCTTTGAACTTTACAGGATGTTGTTCGTGTGCAATACGCTGAATGCGAGAAATGACGAAGGGGGCCACCCACAGCAAATATCGACCCGGCACTGGCACAATGCCTGGCTAGTGTCTCAGTTGCTGGTCACGCATTGGGCCAATGCAGGGAGGGACTGTATTTACACGGCGGTATTTGCAGAGCGTGATTCTCGGACTTTGGGCAGTCATACTTTGGGCATGAGCAGCTATGAGCCAGAGATTTAGCGGAATGGCGGGGGTGGCGGCGGAAGAGGGTCATTTATTGGACTGCTGCGCCGCGATCCGCATTATCCCACGATCCGCCGCCTGATACCAGCAACTACAAGGCCAGGACGATAAAGGCAATTACAATCAACGCCGTAAGCTGGTGAGTAGAATACCGCGTGATGCGTTATCAAGGTGACAATAACAAACAGGCACGTCAGTAATTACGTCCGTCTGACGTGAAAGTCACGTTGACGTCAGCTGTGCCGTGCAAAGCCAAAAGGCAGTAACTGTTCACTTTTGAAGTAAGCAGCTACTGCTTTTTGGTTTTGCAAAGCAGAACAGTTGTAGGCCTTTGTGAAACCAGTAATGTCTTCAAAAAATTAACAGATATTATATCTCGATCGGCCAGCCTAAGGAATAGACACTCCCATAAATGAGCCATGTAGCCTACTGTAAAGTGACACCTGGTGAATATTGATGTAGGCCATTGTACTTTTATGTTGATCTAAATTGATTAAATAGGGCGGGGGCCCTAGGGTAGTGGTTAGCACCGCTGCCTTTCACGCCAGAGTTCGGGGTTCGGTTCCCGGGCTCGGCGGTTTGAAAGAAACAAAAATGTTTCTTCCCCATCCACGTGTGAAAGTTAGTATTGTGTGGAGCCTCCGTGACCGAGAGGTAGCGTACTCAGCCTCAGACCGCCAGGGCTCGAATTTCGAATCCTGTGTCTGGAGGACAGTGTCATCTCAATCATCTCACCATCCTCAGGAGGTTCTCCTGGCCCAGTTTAGCCTATTTGTGCACAAAGGTGGCCTAAAGCCCGATTCATTTCATTTTCTAAATTGCACTTTTGTACTGATATGATAGTGGGAAAACTGAATGTAAGGCTGAAAAATTCACATTAATTTCATACTTAAGTGCCGTCTGAATGTTCATATAATTTAGTGTAGGCGAACAGAAAGCATGACTGATATTTCGCCATACTCTCTGTTTCATTCATTATAACAATAAGTGTAATATTAATATTTACCTGCATTGCTGTGTGTGGCCAATTGTCAGCATCTGCTTACTTGTAAAGTGAGCAGATGCTGCTTTTTGACTATGCAGGACAGTAGGCATGTGCTCTCAGTGGGGAGCCGATGCGTCCTCTCACGTAGGCCTATAGGCCTATTGGACAATGTTTTTTTCCCTAACTGGTGGCCTGCATGATAGCGATCAAAACTGACTTAATGCAGGTGCTGATCTTTCCAACATATATCATAATGTATTTCTAGCTTATTTGTTTACATATCTATGTTTGTTTTTGTTGTCTGACAAATAAATTGTTCTGGGTCTGAGGCCTTGTAGACCCTTATATAATATATCTCATTTATTAGCACAACAGGCCTGTGTTACCCTTCTCTTTGATTTTAAATGTGTGGATTTGCACAGACCAATTACATTTAGTCTCACACCAAGTTAGATGAAGGGCGTGGTATACCTAGCGAACAATGCAGTATTCCACATAATTTAAATGGTAACTGAATGGCGACATTGATCAGCTGATCTCGACATGTGACAGGCTGAGCTACTCTTTTATTAGTAGGGGTGGAATATTTTGATCGCCACCTAATATGGCCGATAATAGATCAAACATGGGACATAGATTCAATGCTGGGTTAATGCTGGTTAGCGACTACGACGCTAGGCAACATCAAAACATCATTGCTCAATGTCTCGTGTTCACTGGGACCAAGGATTTTTTTATAGATATATAGATGGACAAACCAGTGAATAAAAGTGCGTCATTATGCGGGACTTCCAATAAAATTTGAAATGTTTATTATTTGTATTCTCAATAATCCTATTCCACATTATTTACTATATTTTGTGCATCACGTAATATGAGCTAGCTACATCATATGAGAAAACATTTGCCCTGTCCTTTGATATTCAGCTGTACTCCGACTAACGGTTCACACCGGAAGTTGTGGACTCTCTGTCATTAGATATAATATAAACCAAAATACATCTTCATACTCTGCCGTGCAAAACCAAAAGTTTCTTTTCAAGTAAGCAGATACTGCCTTTTTATGCCCATGCTCTATTATGATAAAACACTATAATAACACCTTTCGACGTTCGGTCGCGCGCTGTCTCCTTGGACGGACTTTGATTATATGATATAAAAATCTACTAGTATACTAAATAAGCTTTTTACTTGACATTAAGCCAAGGCGTCAAGATCTCGTCCTCTCAAACATTATGTGGAAGAAAAAGTTGAAATCAAACACAAGAGGCGAGACGTGTGATTAAAAAAGAGCTATCTTTTGACATGGGGAACTTATAAACGCAAAGGGCATTACTATTAATACACAGGACGATTATGGGATAATTATATTTTTAATGGGTTAATTTTTTAATGTTCACCCCTAAATTTATTTTTATGGACCTAGGTCTATATCCACACACATAGCTCCCTCACCCTTCCCACATTCGCATATCAAGTCCCTAACCTCTCCCACCCTCACATAGGTTCCTCATCCCTCTCACCCTCACAGAGGTCCATCACCCCTCTCACCCTCAAATAGGACCCTCTACCCTTACACCCTCACAGAGGTCTCTCATCAGAAGCCCCTCACCCCTATCACCCTCACAGATGTTCCTCATCCTTCGAACCCTCACATAGGCCCCTCGCCCCTTCCACCATCACATAGGTCCATCTCACCCTCACCCTCAAAAAGGTCCCCTGTCCCTCCCACCCTCGCCTCCCACAGAGGTTCTTCACCCCTCCCTCCCACCATCACCTCCCACATTTACAGAGGTCCTCGTTCACCACTTCCACCCTCACAGAGACCCCTGACCTTTCCCACCCTCTCCCTCCCACCCTCACATAGGTCCTCATTTACCCCTCCTACCCTCACAGAGGTCCCTCACCCCTCCCACCCTCACAGAGGTCCCTCACCCCTCTCTCCCTCACAGAGGTCCTTCACCCCTCCCACCCTCACAGAGGTCCTTCACTCTCCCCTCCCTCACAAAGGTCCCTCACCCCTCCCACATTCATTCCCCTACCCCCTTTTTTTATAAACATGATTTATTTCACAAAATGATTACAGACATCAATTGCCACAAGTTGCTCTCCTTGACATAGTAGGGGAGAGGCGGGCAAAGGGGGCAGGTGAGCAAAGGGGGCCATTAATTATATCTTAATTGTGACAAGTTGTATGAAATATTAATGACGTCATAGTTATGAATTATGAACATATGTATACAAAAAACATAAATAGACATCTCATACATATCCTAGATAGAAATAAAAGACGACAGGAAGTTTTTGGCAACAATCTTATGAATATAAGGTTATATATATTTGTATGAATCTCTTGATGAATTTATGTGATTTCTTCTGAAAATCTTTTGTTTTGTGTGGTGCATTATATTGCCTTTGCTTTCTAGTCATTACTTTAGTCAGGAGATCACTTTGGGGAGAGATAATGGGCTAAGTTTCCCACCTCTACCCCTTGGGCAAAGAGAGCAAGGGCAAAGGGGGCCAGCCCATTTCAATACAAAGACCATACAGCATGGCCCCCTTTGCCCGCTAACTTACAATGGGTACATATTGCACACACTAATCCCAGTCAACTAAAGTATTTAGTATATTACTAAGTATTATGTCCAACAAAGCATGTCACCATATACATCAAATGAAAAGTTTTTTTAATATCTGTTTTATTAGGCTCACTTCAATGTACACACTTATGTATCAAAATAATAAAAAGTACCAAGGTGGGGGTGGCCCCCCTTGCCCAGGCTATTGGGCAAAGGGGGGCAATTTGAGAGCAAATCTATTTGGCTTACAATTAAAATATGGTATCCTTGAAACACTAAGTGAGTGTGTTATATGTATCTACATTGCATGTACCTAACATAGAACAGTCATTAGTTTTAAAATAGTTCGAATATTCTCCTTAAATACCATAGAAACGTTAAGTGGCCTCCTTTGCCCGCTCTTCCCCTAAGTGACACAAAAAATGGAAAAAACAAACATGGAAAAAATATACATAAAAAAATGATACAATGAGATGATAAAATATATGAGTTGCTACTATGAAAGAGTTGTGATAATGATAGAATAATAAAGATGGTTATGCAAATCTGCCACAGAAGTAATAAAATCGTGCAATGTTGTAAATAGTATGAGGTTGGAATGGTGGTCTAAGATTTCTGAACCGTACAATAAAATAATTTCAACTTGTTTTTTTATTTTGAAGTATATCGATAGAAAGTATACGGTAATGATTGTCGAGGGACAGCATAGGCTGGACACACGAGACAAATATGATATGGGTCTTCTTTAGATGCTCCGCACCTTTCACAGGAAGGCGATGGGACAATGTTGAACTTGTAGCGCTGGCTGTTCAGTGCACTCGTACAATCGCATTATGTCAAGGAGAAAGAACGAAATTCGATAGATTCGTAGATTTGAATGTACGAGGCGCGAAGCGCCGAGTATATTCGGATCTACGAATCTATTGTAATTGAGTTCTTTCGTCGACTTAAAATACACAGAATATGTGCAGATGTTCCAATATTTTATATAGAAAACCTCAATTTTATTGTCAGTAGGCCTATGGCTAAACTATAAAATATTAAATGTGCAGTTTCATGGTTGAACCCGTATATTGTGCCCGACCTGACCAGTACGAAAAACAGATCCGTAGATCCGAATCTACTGTTTTAACAATAGACTGACGTCACGGGTGTATTTTAAGGTGTGGTTAACAGCAGCCTTGCCAAGAAAACGTGAATATAATATAGGGTTGAAATGCGAGTTGCACTTACTACGTTTGAGGAGTTTAGATTTAAAAGAAGGATAAGACGAGGATGAACGTATAATTTTGTCTAAAGAATTCAAAGATTTAATTTACGAGTTCAGAAAATAATTTCTGACACAGCTGAGACGTGCAGAGAGTGACATGTTATCAAGACTGCGCAGGCAATAACCTGCATCTCTGGGTCTTGGCAAGATTGCTGTCAGGTACGATGGAAATGAAATGAATCGGACTTTAGGTCACCTTTGTGCACATATAGGTTAAACTGGGCCAGGAGAACCTCCTGAGGATGGTGAGATGATTGAGATGACATAGTCCTCCAGACACAGGATTCGAAATTCGGGCCCTGGCGGTCTGAGGCCGAGAACGCTACCTCTCGGTCACGGAGGCTCCCCACAATACTGACTTTCACACGTGGATGTGTAATAAACATTTTTTGTTTTTTTTTCAAACCGCCGAGACCGGGAACCGAACCCCGAACTCTGGCGTGAAGTGCAGCGGTGCTAACCACAACCCTAGGGCCCCCGCCCAGGTACGATGGAGCTAACCCGTGAATGATCTTATATAACAAGAAAAGTTTGTGGTTGGTACGCCTTTGGCGTAGTAGTATCTAATTAAGATCTAGCAATAAACGATCATTGCTAGTGTGCTTATACGCACCTGTACATGCCAATTCGGGCCCGCCGCTGAACATTTTCGTGACCTAGGGCTGCTCTGATTGTGCAATTGTCAAAAATAATATAACAATATTCAATGACAGGCAGCAACATGGATTTATACAAGGCGCATAGCGCGTTTCGTGGTAATTTCGTTTTAATATTATCCATCACATATAAAATTGTATTAGCTTCAAATATGGCTTTATCGATATGTCTTTGCCTGCTGAGATTGATCGTGATGGTGAGGCCTAAATGTACATGTTCGGTGCTGCGATTATTAACAACACCGTCGAATATAAGATTCGGATAGATTACATTTTTTCGATTCGAAATGATTTGGTATATTGTCCACAGGCGTCCCCATTTGTATATCCTTTTAAGATCTCTATTTATTTTGAGGGAGGAAGTTAAGGGGTTGGTAAAAATGTCCAGAAGGGATGTGTCGTCCGCAAAGAGATGTGGGTCGCATTCCACGTCGGTAACAAGGTCGTTAACGTAAACCGGGAATAACAATGGGCCCAATATAGAGCTCTGTGGTACGCCCGCTTCGACATAACTGACGTCGGAACAGCCACCGTCCAATATAACCCCTTCTTTTCTGAGGGCCAGATAGCTTTCCAGCCATTTTCTCCTACCCTCACCTCACGTAACCACTCCCACATTCACTCCACCACTATCACTTCCCACCCTCACAGGGGTCCCTCACCCCTCTCACCCTCACCCTCCCACCTTCACCTCCCACCATCACATAGGTCACTCACCCCTCCCACCCTCACCCTCACGTCTCACCCTTAGAGAGGTCCTTCACATCTCTCACCCTCACCCTCCAAACCTCACCTCCCACCCTCACAGAGGTCCCTCACCCTTCCACCTCACCTCCCCCCTCACAGAGGTCCTTCACATCTATCACCCTCACCCTCCCACCCTCACCTTCCACCCTCACAGAGGTCCCTCACCCTCCCACCTCCCCTCCCCCCTCACAGAGGTCCTTCATCCCTCTCACCATCACCCTCACACCTTCACCTAACAACCTCACAGAGTTTCATCCCACCCTCACCCCACCCACCCTTACCTCTCATCCTCACAGAGGTCCTCCATCTTTCTCATCCTCACCCTCTCACCATCACCTCTCGCCGTCACAGAGGTCCCTCACCCCTCCACCCTCACAGAGGGCCCTCACTCCTCCCGCCCTCACAGAGGTCCCTCACTACTTTCACTCTCACCTTACACTCTTCCACAGGTACCTCACCCCTCTCACCCTCACCCTCCCACTTTTATTTTCCACCCTCACAGAGGTCCCTCATCCCTCCCATCCTCACCACCCAACCTCACAGAAGTCCCTCACCCCTCCCACAGGTCCCTCACCCCTCTCACCCTCACACTCACAAAAGGCCCTCACCGCTTCCACCTCACCTTCCACCCTCACAGAGGTCCCTCACCCCTTTCACCCTCACCCGCCCACTCTCATTTTCCACCCTCACAGAGTTCCCTCACTACTCCCACCCTCACTTCCCTCTCTCACAGAGGTCCCTCACACCATCACCCTCCCATCTTCATACAGGTCCCTGGCTATCTGACTATCTTCATGAATTCTCCTAGCCCAGTTCAGCCTTTATGTGCACTAAAATGAACTATAGCGTCATTGATTCATCTATTTTTGTCATTTTTATTAACATTCAGGTGAAATTTATTGACTGATTAATAACCTGATAATTAAATAATTAATTTAATCATTAGCCAAATAGGCTGGGCCTGCGAGTGGAATGGAAAATATTCGTCGAGATGTATCAGATTAATTTCAAAGATCAAAGTTTGATATTTGATGGGAGGTTAGTCATCAACAGTAGGTCTACTGCCCAAAAGGTAGACATTGTTCACTTTTTTAAGTACGCAGCTACTTCCTTTTGGCTGCGTTTGACAGAGAAGGCAGTAAGAAATCACATTGATGTTCTCGTGACATCAACTGAAGTGGTCGACTAATACTTTCGGTTTAGCCGAGGACGTTCTATGCAGGATAGACGTTCTTGGCTGCACGATCGATTTTATGGATATTTCATGCTACACATGCTATTATTTGAAGGATGATATAGTCCATCACAATAGGTACACTTGTCCCAGTTCAACATGTATGTGCTAAGCAATACGCTAAGACATTCATTCATTCATTCATTCATTCATTCATTCATTCATTCATTCATTCATTCATTCATTCATTCATTCATTCATTCATTCATTCATTCATTCATTCATTCATTCATTCATTCATTCATTCATTCATGCATGCATGCATTCATTCATTCATTCATTCATTCATTCATTCATTCATTCATTCATTCATTCATTCATTCATTCATACAATCATTTGTTTCTAAATGTGCATTGTGGTAGGGATTGCGGCAGCAATTCACATCACAATGTAAATGAAAATGTATTAATATATCGGTGTTAAAAGGTTTGAACGTAAAATATAATAAAAATATTTTATCATTTTCAAAACACACTGTTAACGTGAAGACGAATATCTGTGAACCCCTTCGCGTTGGTGTATTTTGGAAATGATAAAGTGACGTATTTGATAATTTTGGCACTCGCGTTTGTGTGTTTTGCGTGGCACCACTTCACAACCTAGTCTCATCGTGCATTCTGAAAATGTGTGGGTCGACGGAAATATTTCCATAAGCCCCTCCCTCTCCTTCCTTACTTGTATTTGTTAAATATCATTCAATTTAGCGCCCATCGCTTTCTTTAAAGTAGTCAGGAGGCTAATGCACATTTACCTGCAAATTATGACCAACATTTCTTAGTATAAAATCTGGAATAATATGTTTCTCAAGTAACATTTTGTTGAAGGAGCCTAAAAATTTGACTCCGGGAACTCCTAACCCCAACCCCCCCCCCCCCACCCTATTTGTGCGGTAAGGGTCAATGAACTGTTATTTGCCATATTGTTTTGTATTTTTGAACAAAGTTAGAGTGGATTTTGGGGTTTTAGACATCAAGGAATCGATTGGGCGTAGTTAAAAATGCAAATTTATCATAGGTCACGTGATACTGTTGCCTTGGCATTATTTCACGGGTGCGAAAATGTATTTTCACGTATCTCGGCCTTTAACAGCTATTTTGTGAAAAAAATTAGATTCAACTAGTAAAGTGTTCAGAGAGCACGAGTCCTACCTACTTTGAAAGTGACATAAAGTATCCTATAAAACATGCAATATGTCAAACTATTAATATTGTGGTGCATTAAGCGCCCTAGGTCTTTACGTCTAGGCGTGCGCAGAAACTGACAGAAATGTGGGCGCACAGCCAGACAGAGGCACAGTAATCTGTAGGCACACAACACAACCATCAGCAATCCAGCTACAAATGAGGCCATGTGAGCTGGCATATATGCTAAGAGGCCATTTCAAATTTCAGTGTGTAAGGGTTACTATGAGGTAGGCGTTGCGCACAATGATAGTATAACTGGCATCGCAGACACCGACCTGTTGTGATGACCCCCCTCCCACCAACTATACAGATAGCTGTAGCAGTCACTAACTGTGGTAGACATAACTTACTGTCACTTTTAAAACGAAAACACAGTTAATTTTGGAGGCGGTGTATATTGCGTCCCGATGTGTAATAACGTTCCAATATGTAATACATTATTACAAATGCAGACATTTATCTGATATGATTTGGTCACAGCGCCGCACCATCTTTCATTATGTTTAACATGGTTAATAAGCTCTGCGAAGTCCTTAACATATCTAACTCAAACAATTTTCAAGTGGGAAAGTAAGTCTGATAAGCAACATATATTCATCGACTGACCATCGTCCGTCTATCAGTCATAATGTTGTATTATTATGTATTTGTTTTATATTCTTGGCAATATGATCCATGTCATCGGGGCAAGATAATAATCGACTGTCCTAGAAAGCGCTGCATCATTTGTCCCCAACATTCGCAAGAGACGGCGCAATGGAATCTTTTGTGTTGCCGACTGCATTCAGCTGTATCACCGGTACTCACTGTTCAGAGGAAGCCGTAATTGGTGGACAACTTGAATAGTAGCGATTTTGGATGCCATCTTCCTGTTTCAGTTTTCAGTCACCATTTTGTTTTGGGCCATCTTAAATTTGGTCCATCCTAAATTAAAGCACACAGATTTTACCAGCTATCTTGTTTTCGGCCATTTTAGATTTTAGCCCCAACCATCTTGGAAATAGGACAATTTTAGATTTTACATCCGTCTTGTTTTTGACCATTTTGTTCTGGTGGCCATCTTGGATTTCGGATTTGTTTTATTTTACGTCATATTAATATAATTTTTGCCATAATTAGGCCCCTAAGTCAAATTTTATCATGGCAGCCCTTTTGCGATCATTTTGGATTGACGGCCATCTTGTTTCGACAGTTCTGCAGCTCGATGACAAGTCCAAGCGTGCAAATGAAAATGGGTGTGCTGTGCCGTGCAAACACAAGAAGTTGAGAAAATGTGTTTTAAAGCTGGACCAACGCCGTAGACGTGTGGTCAGAATTGGTATACATGGTATATATCCAGTCCAGAATGTGCAATGACCGCATGAATTAATTTGCATGGGTCATGTAAATCACGCTCAGTTCTAGTTTTATTATTCGCAACTTGACACCCCCTGGCGGATGGCAGTCCCGTGCATGTGTGTAACATAATCCAGATTAAAATAACCTGGTCACATTTTTCTTGCTTCATGCATTTTTCTCAAGCTGCTCTCCCTTACCAAATACGAGAAGTTGACCCAATGTTTTTCAAATGTTGGGCTTGGGTTGCAGACGGTGGACCAACATTAAAACAACATTGGGCTAATGCTTTGTTTTTTTTTGGGACGAAAGTCGTGCACATTTCCTATTTTGTCATGCATTTTTATGATGTCACCTTTCGCGTTGATGCCCCCTTTACAAGTGAAAAAAACTAAACATTACATTTTGTTTTGGTAAGCTCAGATTTTTAAAGTTAGAAATTCACAAAGACACAAATCTGCACAAATTTCCGAAAATATTCCAAAAAGTATGTAAATTAGTTTTGTTAAACCTATTTCTTTTAAATGTATACATTTTTAAAGACACAAATCTGTATCAATGTTCCGAAATATGATAAAAATCAGCGATTTATAGTTTCTTGTAAATTGTTAAAAGTACCGGAAATATAAAAGTTGTAATAATTTTAAACTGGGATGACTTGATCTTTAAACGCAAACACGAGACGCTGACCCAGATTTTGGTTAATGCAGGTCCACCGTCTACGACGCTGGCCCACGATTAACCCAGCATTGGATGAGCAACAGCATTTTACTTACAGGAAGTGTTACTAAGTGCTAATATCAGGATCGTGCAGAACAAACAACCGTAACCACTATAAGAAAATAAATAAAATAGATGATTTTTTATTTGAACGATATGCACATTAAATAGAGTCAGTTCTCTTTCTTTGCTTGATGTAGATTTAAGATTTGGGGGTTAGGGATTTTCTGCCACGCATGTTGACAGTGCTTTGGTATAGTTTATTTTCAATTTCGATACTGTAGGCCTACATGTATGTATGTCTCCAGTCTTTACTTTTAATTATTTCCTTCGCATTGTTTTTACTGGAGCATCAGGCGAAGGGACGGTGCTGAGCTGCCGACCAGGCTCAATTGGCTCTGGAAAGCAGCTATTGATCTGGATTCAAAATAATTTTGTGGAATCTGTTTTCCTTTCCTTCTGCCTCGTCTCCAATATGAAAAGTCACTAAACTGGGCAAGATAGCGACCAAAAACATTTGAAATGATCGGGCGTGAAAGGCCGAGAGCTCATGCCAGAGCCAGTGTGTTTCATTTTGACCGGAAGCTCTGGTCGAGTGATATTTGTGTGATTTCAAGATGTTGCCAGTGTGTTTCATTTTGACCGGAAGCTCTGGTCGAGTGATATTTGTGTGATTTCAAGATGTTGATATTATCGTTTTTAAATTTTGACTTGATTATCGCTCACTGTCAGCACTTAGAAAGAACCCTTGGGTAACATGATACAACATGTTAATTTAAATTGAAATCGACTTTGGGTTGTTCATCTAGGTGTTACTTATCTGATGGTATCGATTGCAGAATGTCAGTTTATCAATTTACCAACATAATTTGGAATTTTGTTGAGCCAATTTCGCAGTGTCCAGTCGGTTTTGGTCATGCGCCCAATGATACTTCTCTAAAGGATAAAAATAATTTTAATATTTCATATTTTTGCGCTGAATAATAAAATTCACCTCAAGCATTGTGAAGCTCGTAAATATTCAGTATTGTGAAGCCTCCGTGACCCAGAGATAACCTGCGAAGGTTCGTGGAGGTTCGAATACTGTATCTGTCCTGGAAATTTTGAATCCGGGTCTCATCTTGATTGTTTTCATTCAATCATGTTTTATATCAGCAGGTGTGGCTGAACACATGCCATCCAATGTTGCATGGAGTGAAGAGGTTTATATGTTTTTTTATCTAATAATGTTTTTTTTTATCAGCAGGTAATATGTGGTTAAAACAATATGAGATTAGACACATTTTTCATACTGCAAGACTCGAACTCGAACTTAGGAGGCAAAACTAGATCAGATGGGACATCAATTAGTGTGGAGAGGTGTCAGACTTCTTTGATCATTTAATTTTTTTAACGCTGAACTTGTGGTATAGCAACTGTATCCTAACCGCTGAATTCTTGAGGGGGGGGGGGGGGGAGGGGGTGAAAAACAGTATGGTATATCGTATTGCCATATTTGTCTGAATACATCAGAATGATCTTAGCATTGGAGCAACTAATTACATGGGTGGGAGTTTAGCTTCACTGGCGCATAACACAAAAGTCATGTCAATGTCACATCAAGGTCATTTTTAGGTCAAACTGGCCAAAAACAGTGAAAATATCCACTTTTATCAATTGCAAAAAACCTGTTAGTGGTGCAGTCATCTGTTACAAAAAACAGGTTCTGACAAATTATTGGTCAGATATCATTTTAACGCATTTTTAGGCCATGGAGGTTAATGCTTAATTTGAAAGGGGTAACAGTCCCTATGGATTCTCCTTATTACACCTGGCAAAACTTTCATATATAATTGGGTATGAAGGTTAACATGGGCTGGGATCATACTTTACTTGGATACCTTCCGAAAGCATCTTCAATGTCATATCAATGTCATCTCATACTGGCAAAAATCATGAAAATTCCACTTTTTATTACTTTCAACTCGGTTTCTGGTGAAGTCGTGTTATGATTTCAACATACACTTTAGGAGTTTGAGCGTACAATTCCAATGCAGACCCATGGGGATTTAATGGTAGTGAGTGTCTTTGGGTGGTTGATACCCATTTAGTCTTCCCTTATTACAGCTTTTTGATTTAAATTATGATCCTGGCATTGACCTCCCCACTATATTCAAGGGACATAATAATAGGCTTACAGGTTATTCAAAATGACAACCTGTTACTGTAGCATATATCAACCACAACTATTCAAATGAGGTAATATACCCAGCTATTTACTCGATTTAGCGCTAAAATAATTTTAAAAAATAACATTGACCTTGAATTAGGCCTACCTTGTATTTATCAAAAATTATCATCAGGAACAATAACAAATTGCATCTAGATAGATTTACTACAAGAAGTTTTCATCAATTTGTCTACATTGTTGGGCCAATATAACGCTTTCCTTCAATGTTTTAAACGACCTTGTCCTTGTGTGACATTGAATGTATCAAAAAATAAACTTGCCACTCTAAATTAATAGGGCTATGTCAGAAGAAAGAGGTTGGTCTTCATCTAAGCCAAAATGTAGATTTCTTCCAAAAGTGCACGTTTTCTAGATATGAACCTTTAGAGCCTTGTCTGTAATAAAAAGTTACATTGTGCACCCGAGTTATATCCGGGGGCGGCGATAGGTGGCATATTTTTTGCCTCCGAGATATTTCGGGACCGCGTAATACTATTTTCGCCACTGAAATCGTATAATTCATATTATCGTGTTGATCTTTGAATTCTCAAATGAAATAATTGACATTTACGCATTATGTAACCTCTAAAAGGCTGCAGTGTGTGTCGTCGTTTGTATCTGGAGTTGATGACACTCAATGCGGCTCCAGGATTTCACTGATCATGGGGGGGGGGGGGAGGGGGGATTTAAAACACACCATCAAACATGGACATCGGCCTAACTTTGGTTTACGGTTGGGCCAACGTTGCAGATGGTGGGCGAACAGTAAACCAACGTTGGGCCAACGTCTCATGTTTGCTGGGTACACCACAGCTGGCACAGCAAGTCTCCTCTATGGTCTACAAGGATCCGGGGGGAATGCTCCCGTTGAAACATATAAAATGTTTTTACAGAATTGTATCCAAAATATGATATAAATGGAGACAAAAAGACAGACATAACACGTTTATTTCACCAAATTACATGGATGGAAGACCCTCGCTATGATTAAAAAAAGCCGCTGTCGCGAGGGCTATCCAATCGCGAGGGCCACCCAATGATGTTGCAGGATATAGATAGTGGACGAAATAGTAGGGTGAAAAAACCTAACTTTCATGACCACTTCATGGCTAAGATGTTTTGATGATTGATTTGACTTCCTTGAACCTTTTAAAAAATATTTAGCCCCAGTGTCCTACGCAAAAATCCCGGCATTTTTTTCTAGAAGCGTAAATCCACAATGGCCGCCTGCGCCATTATGAAAAAATAACTTTTGACATATAAAAGCTACAAATATGAATAAATACACTTTTCTGGCTAATTCGAAAACAAGGAATCCATTTCTGACGTCAATTTGGTATTAAAACATATTTCTGACCCTAAAATCCAAGATGGCCGACAAATTTGAATAGAAGGTCGATTTTTTTAAGCGAAACAGAATTTGATCCCCTTGCAGGGTGGTATGAATGCAACAGTTAATATGACTATAGATGAATGCATAGCTCTAAATAACAATCACAAATTACAGTAAAAAAATATAAAATAAAAAAATAAAATAGAATAAAATTCAGCACGTATATGTCGTATATAGGCCTCCACCGCGTGAAGCGAGGAGACAAGTATACTGAAAATATAATATATGTATTGGATTCCACCTCCAGCCAGGCTATGTTCTGAATCCTCAGTTTCTGATGAATATGTCAAGCTATTCTGGTTTTATTTTCATGCCAGCTCCATTTAGCCTTTCCGTGATGAGCCTGAGGTGGTAAATGTGTTCAACAGCATTTCTGCTGTATATGATTATATCACCAATAGAGACAAAGCAAAACTGATCAGTCCATCTAGCCCCTGTCCATGGTTCATTGGAAGAGGATGAAGCGTTGGCCAGCTCATACGGCATTCGCTTGAATTCAAATACGCCTATGGCAAGTGAAGGTTGTTTTGTATCGATACTCTGGTGCTCCTGGAATCTTCCAGTATCCACTTTTGCGATCTAAAGTTGAAAACAACTTGGCAGGCAGTAGGAGTCTGAGCCCTTCACCGTGGCCGCATTAAGCTTACAGTACTTGATGCAGAAAATCTGGGCATGATTCATCTTTTCGGGGGTCAATGCGACTGGTGCCGCCTATGGTAATGTTGAAATCTAGATTACACCCGCTTTTATCATATCGTTGATTACTTTCCTTATTCAGAGGGGTGTACAGTAGGCCCTCGATCAGTCTAATGGGTCAGCAGCCATTAAGTTACAACATGGCTGATGCGAGTAAAGTGGTCATGAAAGTTAGGTTCTTCACTCTACTAAATCAAACTCTAAGTCTCTACCCACTCACACTTACTTAAAAAAACATTAACATGACATTAACTTGGCATTACAAAACAGTAAACAATGGTTATTGAAAATTAATGATTTGTATTTAGAAAAACTAGAATTAAATACTTTCGTACATGTACGAAACAATTAACCCAGCCTTCTGAAATAATTGTATTGCCAGCGAGATCAACACAGTGTCAGGTACGTACATACATCTATTTATCCGTAAATGATGGTTTTCTGCACAGATATCTGCTTAAAAATCATGCAGAATTGACAATCTATAAATATATATCACATTTTTATTGAATGTCACTGATGAAATACCAGTATGGTATCCATGCCGGTTTTCATATGATGAAAATTTGTAAAATTGGTTTCGTTCCACCAGCACGCAGTTAGTGCAGTTATCTTTTCTTACTATTATAATTATTGGAATATATCATTAATGTCAGTTTTAAATATCATATATATGTGAAATGTTTATACATGTGCATTGAATAAACTCATTATATTATATATAAGTTACATACCTTACTCGAAGGGTTGACCTAGATATAAGAGCTTGTGATTGGTCGAGGTTCAAATGTGAGGTGACATCTAGTGCCACGCTGTGACAAACAGTGACATTCTGTGTCGGGATTTGAAACCGAGAAAAATGGTTTTCAGGACGCTGTGTATTGACTATTAGGTGACAGGTAATAATGCACTATGACCGGCAAAATTGAGCTGAAAAATTATTATGTGTGTTTAATATACACTATAACAGTAGCGTCTGTTTGGAGAACAATGTGTTAGCCCCCCCAGGGTTATTAATCCCTGACTGATGGGGCTCAAATTGTACAAGAAGGCTATCAAATTAACACATTTGCCAACCAAATATATACCCCATTACTATTATTATCACAATCTGACTTTTCCTTCCATCATAATATACATCTGATTATAGCAGCTCCATTTACTGCTGACCATTTATTCCCCATATGCATAATAGACCTAATAATAGCCTTACAGACAGCACGGACAATTATAGCCCAGCCTTGTGAAGTAATTGTATTGCCAGTGAAATCAACACAATGTCAGGTCCGTACATATATCTATTTATCCGGGAATGATGGTTTTCTGCACGGATATCTGTTTCAGTATCATACAGGTCGGCCTACATGACACCAAATATATCTATATCAAGCTATATACACTTCTTTGATGACACATACTATGATTGACCTTTGTGTGACAAATATACCGCGAGATAAACAATATAGAATTATCGTTACATTTATTAATAATTTTATTAATTGAAAAATATGTCTTACCTCTGCTTGGAAACCTCTCTGGTTTGATTGTCATCTGCGTCTGATGTTTTTTTTGGTTCCGTAAATTAGATTCAAAGATAAGCGGCCCTATTATTAAAGTGGTACCATATATTAGCCACATAATAAAAATGGTCCATAAAAAATGGTCCATACGTGCAAGTCTAGCTGTTATTTTCCGAATGATGAGACTAGTATGTTTTATAAATATTATAACTATATAGGCATATAAGTCTATATATTTTTTTCTGTTTGTCATTTATCATGTGTATCAAGCCTCAGGCCGACAGAAGACACGTCCTCCTCCGAAAGAACTTATCTTCCATTTGTCATTTATCAGGCCGACAGAAGACACTTTTGACTCGAAGTAAAATTATCTTCTATTTGTTACCGTGTAGTGTTTGGAGCCACGATGAATGTAGGCCAGCATTACAGACAGTGGGCCAATATTGAACCAGTGTTGGTTCAAAGCATCGTGCTAGAATAGTCGGTATAGCTGGCAATGTGTCCATGTAACGTGCATTAGTCCGATGCCGGGCCATTGTGTACGACGCTGGCCAACATTTAAATTGCATTGGGGCGGTGTATGCTATGTGCACTCAACCCCGCTAGCATGAAGTACTCAGGTACCGACTAGGACTGAATGGATACTGGCCAGTCACGCTCGCATGCAATTGCGATGGTGTTTATAGTGACTGGGCATGCTGGGTAGTCAGGCAGAATATTGGCAAAATTTACCTGGAAATTCATACAGAAGTTTATATTTTGATTGATTTGTATTCAGCAGAGGCTGAGTCATCATTTCCAACGGGAGTACTAAATTTCACCCAGTGGCATTTTTTTAATTTCCATATTTCCAAGATGGCAGCCAATCGCTAAACTCATATCTAAAAATGGCATATCTCTGCGCATATTTGTTCAAATTTTATGATAATTGAGTTGATTTCCATCAAACCAAAAGCCATCAGTACATTTATGACATTAGAAGTATTTATTGGAGGTCAAGGTCAAAGGTCAAGGCCATTTTATGGGTCTGGTAAGGCTAGAAAAGGCATCTAATGTGGCTCGTGACCTTTTTTCTGATTACGATTATTCACAAAATCACCGAAGCTGAAAGCGTCAAAACATATTGGTGAAAAATCTGCTCGATCTATGCACAACAATATTCCAGAAAGTGATGGCGGCCATTTTTCAAGATGGCAGCCATAAACACCACTTTCTTGATAGTTTGCTCATAACTTCAGCGATTTTAATGATCTTGGTATCAAATCATACATTTTTGCTCATGCAGAATCTGAATTTCGACCTCCGGAATTCAGTGAAAGCTTATTTAACAAGATCTCAACGTCAACCCTGGTAATAATTGCCCTTGCAGTGCGACTCACCCTCACACCTGCAACTGCATAGTGTAGTGCAAGCCAGACCAAAGCGGGGTCATTTACACCACCCATGACATTCTGATTTGCAGCCACATTTAGTCAGATGCTGGCATCTCTCCGCAATAGTGGAAGGTCTCTCCAGAAGATCTGCCAAATATTGTCTTCTTCGACCATACCCAGTCTGCAGAACACGCTATGTCTGGCTGGAATACTGTTGACTCCTTATGATGCCCGTCTAGTGACAGTTCCTTGCAAACATTTCCAGTCTTGCATCATCGACGCCCTCTGGTTCGAATCTTGGACGGCGGCTTTCGCTGATACGTTCGAACCAGACTGACCCCCTCCATGTCCCGCATGCCATAGTCCCACTTATCATTCTTTGGTATTTTATTTTGTGTTGTACAATCACAATCATGATATGAATGCTATAATAAAAATACAATTTATATTTGAATGTACGATTCGTAGTACTTTTAAGAACATATCAATTTGGTTTTTAACAATATTTTAGATAGATACTTAAATACACATAAGTTCTAATTAGAATTCTACGCTTTCCAGAGTGTCTTTTTTTACTACAACGAAACATTGTATAATAAGTTATGTAGTTATTTTCTCTCTGGTTTTGGTGCGGGACTAATATTTACACAACATGGCATCAGTTTCTTTTTCATTACAATTACCTTTAATTAATATGTAAACCCATAACTGAATAATCTATAAGAATAAAAAAGTAATACACTTATGATGTACATATTCTTAAATAACCATGATGTTTTTGCAGTGTAAATCTCTGTATAAAACTTTAAACATTGTTTTATAGTTTGTTTTATATCTTGTATTATATTTTACCATTAGTTTTGTACATATTTAAATCATTGTACTATTGCATGTCTGCAAATTAGTACGATGTACTAAATGGTCTACCCTCTATAAATAAAGTTTATTATTATTATTATTATTATTATTATTATTATTATTATTATTATTATTATTATTATTATTATTATTATTATTATTATTATTATTATTATTATTATTATTATTATTATTATTATTATTATTATTATTATTATTATTATTATTATTATTATTATTATTATTATTATTATTATTATTATTATTATTATTATTATTATTATTATTATTATTATTATTATTATTATTATTATTATTATTATTATTATTATTATTATTATTATTATTATTATTATTATTATTATTATTATTATTATTATTATTATTATTATTATTATTATTATTATTATTATTATTATTATTATTATTATTATTATTATTATTATTATTATTATTATTATTATTATTATTATCAGTGTGCCCTGGTTGTGCCATGACATTACTCCTGTGCCGAGCATACTCAATTAATCACCAAGAGCTTGTATTTCACCAAGACCATGTTCCATTGCAATGACCAGTGTCAGGAATCCATCCAAAAGATATGGATAACTTATAAACATAGGTACTACATCTATCTACTACACAGTCCTATTCTGCAACTGCCGCGAAAGTTGTGGAAAAACTAATTCGAAAAGTGATTTTAATTCTGAAAAATGCCGCCATCTTGGATATTCGGTCTCGCAAAATAAAAATTCAGATTCCTCATAGCCAAAAATATATAATTTGACACCAAGATCATTCAAATAGGACAATTACCTGGGGTTTTATTCAAAAACGTATACTCAAAATGGCGGCCATCTTGAAAATGGTGGCCATCTTGACATATTGATTAGCTAAAGGTTTTTTTCCAAAAACGTAACCCTTTGAAAGTATGACGGTATACTCGCCATACTAGTCCATAGGTTGCACTAATCCATGATGGGTGCACCCGTCATGCTAGACCCGAAGGGGTTAAATAAATGTTGTTTTGGTTGCGTAAAATTCGGTCACGCGCCACATTTGATGCCTTTTTCAACCGTATCAGACCAATAAAATTGTCTTGACCTATGACCTTGACTTCCAAATAATTTTTAAATGTCATAAGTTTACTTATGGCATTTGGTTTGATAGAAATCGACTACAAGATCATCAAATTTGAACAAGTAAGCCCGGATATATGTTAGTTTATAGATTTAAGCCTAGCTATTGGCGGCCATCTTGGAAATATGCAAATAAAAAAATTGCCACCGGGTGAAATTTAGTACTCCCGGTGGAAGTGATGATGTTAGCCTCTACTGAACACAAATCAATCAAAATATAAACTCCTGTATGAATTTCCAAGTTATATCAGCATTCTGCCTGACTAGGGGGTTCAGCCAGAAGTTTCATACTATTATCATACCATTAGAAAATATTTGTTCATTTTTAAGACTATGAATCTCATATCCGGTTCAATCTCCGGTCACTAAGTGTCCCCATCTATATCTCAATTGTTGTCAAGCGTGTGGCCAGCACCGACGACGCTGGCCCTACATTTAACAGACATCGGGTCAGTGTCGGCTTGTACTCGCCCGCCGCCAGCAGTATTCATCCCCGCTAACACGATACATTGAGCCACTGTTGGTTTTATGTTGGTCCATCGGCTACGACGCTGGGCTAACATAAACCAACACTGCCTCAATGTCTTGCGTTAGCTGGGGTATGCATTGCCAGACCAGCAGCCCAGCAAACACGAGGCATTGCACCAGTGCTGGTTTGATGTTGGGCCAGCATCGCAGACGATGGTCCAGTATCGGGCCAGCATTGGGTCAACGTCTCGTGTTTGCTGGGAGTGTTGACAAGTACATTATATTTCGCATATCGCCTTGGTTCTAAAACGTAATAATAAATTCAGTTCAATACAGAATCTTAGGCCAGCTAGGGTGGTGAATGACAGTTGTTGTAAGAATGTGATATTTCAGTGTGAAGATATTAAAACTGTTACCCGAAAGATTGAGCCTACAGACGATCTAGTTACTGTAGATATAAAAAACGGGTTCCACCACATCGAAATAAATAGTCTCTACTGTACACAGGAGCCATTTAATAAGATTAATTACAAAAGCTATTGACACTACATCAATTAGCTATCAACCTTTATGGTTATGCTGCTGGAGGGGAGACATATCCAGTTTTTTTGTTTTCCAAAAACTAGACCCTTCTAGTCATGTTTCCCCCCTCTGAAGAGGTGGGGACATGTGAGTCTCTGTCTGTGAGTGTCCCATTCATTTCGGTCCAGCTGTATATCGTGCAGGCGGTCAAACACGCGACGTTGTCCCAATACTGGGCTAATGTTGGCCCACCGTCCCAACGGTGACTGGGCTAATGACCCAACATTAGCCCAGCATTGAGTTACCGGGGTCCGGTTTAGACATACCACCGCCCACAGAAAGCGCTGTCCAGTTAGTCCAGGAGCATTAGCCCGAAAACAGCTGAAACCCGGACAAATATCATAACAAGCTGATTTTTTCAGGAAACGTCCCCAGAGGTATCTAGATTTACATAATAAAAGTCCCTGAAAATCCAGATGGAGCCTTTCGAGAAATTCAAGATGGCCGCCAAGATGGCCATTTGATCCTTATGACAATACATCGGCGGCCATCTTGGACACCACCTTGGATTAGAAAAGCGTTAAATGTTCACCAATATTGCCTGGGAGTAGTCTAGATGCACTTACTGACCATAAAACCAGTTGAAATGATATATTACAAAAAAATTGAGCTGAAATCGACTGTTTTACACAATTTCGTAGGTATGACAATATGGCGGTGGCCATCTTGGACGCCATCTTGAATTTCTCAAAAAGCTCCAGGTGGATTTTCAGGGACTTTTAATATGTTAATGTAAGTACCTCTGGGACCCTTTTCAGAAAAAAATCAGCTTGTTATGAATTTTGTCCGGGTATAAGTCTGATGCTCCTGGATTAAGTGTTGAATGGCTGATGGCCAGAGACGGCGACGGTGGACTAGCGTTGAATCAGCATCGGGCTGATGTGTCGTGTTTGTTGGGCATAGTGTGGGAGGCAAGTTGGGCAATGCTGTTTCTTCCACGTGACTCTATTACTTTTAATTTCTACCCCTGTGGGAATTGTCTGCTGTCGGGTTTAACAGTCTAATTTATATTTATATATTACCGTCGGGAGTGTCTTCTGTTGGCGTGACTTTTTATCATGTAATGTAGTTGTATATATAAACATGGCAAAAAAAGAAACACAACACATCACATAATCTCTTATTTTGTGGAATTTAGTCAGAACGGTTTGCAGTATAGAAGATAGCATACCAATTGGTAAAGAGTTCATATAAGCATGACATTTTTCACAAATCATCTCTATGCCTCCCAGCTTCCTTTTAGATGTGGAACCACCCTGAGTCTCTTTTTGGATGACCTTTAATTTTGTAGCTTATATTGGACAATTGATTACAAATGTTATTAGTAATATTTGTGTTTTTATGTAATATTGGCTTTGATTGACCCTGAAGGTCAAATATGAGAAAATTGTAGACCTATTAGTGTACTTTCCGGGTCAGTACAGTCTAATATCTCTTTCACACTTCATTATCCTGTAGGGTCCTAGATGTAAGAGGTCAAGCAGAGTATCCCAAGTTACCTACGTCAAAGGAAGTTATGTTTTATGTTGTGTTGGTTTGTTTGTTTGTTTGTCTGTCTGTCTGTCACCAGGATTACTTACAAAGTAAAGAACAAATTTGCATGAAACTTTTACCAGAGGTGTGTCTCGGAACAAGGAACAAACAGTTACATTTTGTGGATGATCCAAATTACAAGGATTACTATTCGGATCGCGCCGGATTACGATTCGGATCGCGCAGCGGAGGTTTACTGTCCTCCACTTTCTGCCTTGTTTCCACTTTATTGAGGATCTTTAAATAGGTCATTTCTAGGTCATTTTTATTTTGTGTTTCTCACACTGGCAATTCAAAATATGTTCATGGCTGCTTTTTGCTGATAGTTTACTTATTACAGACAAATGTGCTTACTACAAATCAGTGCATTATACTACTCTACTCTTACAGCTAATCACATAGGATTAGCCGGCATAACACTAGCATAACATATTATTTTTTTTTTATTTTTTTGGGGGGGGATATAAAATGTGTGTATATGGTGGTAATGTAAGCTGTCTGGTCTATGTAGAACTGCACAATATATTTTGTCAGCTTCACCTGCTTCCTCAAATTTGAAAAGGAACACGTTCTTGTATTTTATAGATGTATCTTCATTATGCTGATT
The DNA here is from genome assembly GCA_964017125.1 of Flabesymbios commensalis. Classification (NCBI taxonomy): domain Eukaryota; kingdom Metazoa; phylum Annelida; class Polychaeta; order Terebellida; family Flabelligeridae; genus Flabesymbios; species Flabesymbios commensalis. Next base: position 32,167,787 of record OZ024906.1, on the reverse strand, counting down.
TCTTCTTGTCGCAGCTCTTCTTGGTAATAGTAGTAGGCCTATAACCTTGACATATCTTCCCACTGGGCACACGACGTTGGTGTCATATGCCTAGTTGGTTAGTTCATGGTGCTGGTTAGAACTGCTTGAAACATGTTTACAGCATGACTAAACATAACAACACCAACATGTATCCACCATTGACTGAGAACTGGAGGTCTACATGAGTTCTGTGCCAGAAAAACACAGGAGCATCTACACAGTGTCCATCTAGAACTAGCCAAGAAATTGGGTGTATCGAGTACACAAAGTTGTAAAAAAAAACTTGTATGACTTGATGACTTGAAACTAAATAGTTCTTTGCCTTATCCAATCGAAATAACCAGTCCAGATGCTCTAGTTAGACCAGGGTAGGCTACTGGCTGGCTTAGAGTACTGTTCATCAGGTCACATCACAGCCTGTACCAGGAAACACTGGGTGTTTGCATTTGATCACACTAAGAGAGCAAAATAATAGGTGTTATTATACCTTAATGAAAACACCCAGTAGTCTTGATGGAGTTTGCTGTGAAAAAAATGTGATTTACAAAACATCTAACTAATTCTCAGCGATCGCAATCGACCATTGCCACGAGCAATTATACTGTGTAGTCAGAACTGACTATTGGATTAATAGAAGATTCTGCAGCTTGGAGGCGCTGGTGGTGGCCGGCCTGATGTAGACACGAGTGAGAGGAAATCGTTGTAGCTGAAGAACACCGTCACAAGCTAAGTGAGGGAGACACCATGAGCAATATCCAGATAGATGGGAAACACTTTCTGGAAGATACCAATGACCTTCTGGTTTGGGGCACAATGTAAATCAAGGATGGAACAGTTTCATTCACCGCAGTGGAAGAGGAAAAAAACTGGCAAAGAATTAAGCCACACTTGCATCAGTTGATAGGAAGGAAATATATGCCACTCTGACAGAATCCGTGTTATGTTTGGGTGCAACAGTGGATCTTACAGGCATTTAGAACTGGCTTTAACACCCGAATCATAGCTCATGAAATTGCTCATGCAATGGGCCCGGAGAAGTTTGATGTTTCCCCCTCTTCCCCGAATTCACTGGGTGTGATACAGTGGAAGAGGAATTATAAGATATATATACCTAGTATATAGCGACTGCATGTTCCTGGGTTATTGCTGCATTTGAGGAGCTGAGCACCACACACATCTCGGAGAAAAGTGTGTCACGCAATGGGAGATTCGTCATCCTGATGTACGACAGTTACTTAGATGACATTAATGCAGCGAGGAAAGAGATGCTCAACAATTAATCTGAGGCACTTTGGAAGATTCCTCTCACAAATTATGGCCAGATACGTGGAGACTTGCCTTGGATAATTGTTGTAGACTAGTTCTTTCGTACCATTCAGTACAACAAGCAACAGACGGAGCAGATCCATAATGTCCCTACCCAGGTGTGTGTTTGTGTGTGTGTGTGTGGGGGGGGGGGGGGGCTGTGTGCAATATGGTTTTACTGGGTGTCTGCTACACGTATGAAAACAAATATAGATGATGATTAGAGTGAGATTGCCCGAAAATTTACTGTGATTTGGTGTCTAGTGTCTCCTTTCAGTAAATTCATGCAACATCCACATGACCTTGAAGGTCAACGTAAGGAAAACCACTTGAATGCTACAAACGTATTTTAAGACTATAACTCACCATAACATGTATCTTGTAGCTATATATGACGATGGTGATATTTGACGTATACCTTAAAGGGCCCTCAAGGTGGTTCCACATCTGAAAATGTTCCTTGAACACTGAAGATGTAATGTGGAGAATTTCATGCTTTTTATTGAACTTATGCACAATTCTTATGATATCTGAGCTTAACAGCTCAACTATTGAGTGAACTACGTTTTGTGTGCTGTGACACTACCCGGATTTTGTGTTGAACTTCAATAACGGACAAATCAGTGGCGGTTCTAGCTTTTCAGTGAGGGGGGGGGGGTAAAATTTGATTTAAAAATATTCCACTGTAAAAGGGTCGAGGAGCCCGCCCCCGGGAATTTTTTTGATTTCCAAAGGTTTTCTCATGCAATCTAAGGCATATTGGGCACTGTTTGTCACTCAGTATATCACCAAATCATAAGGAGACCTCCAAATAAGGTAAAAAAAAATTCTGAGGGGGGGGGGGGGGTTAAACCCGTCCAAACCCCTCCCCCTTGAAACCGCCACTGCAAATGACCTTGAAATTAAAAAAGTACACTTTTGGGATCATTTGCCAGCTGTCGTGCTCGCATTATGCATCTGAAAATTATGCAATTATGCGGGCCGGCGTAGGGGTGGGGGGAATAAAAAGCCCGTTTTCAGATTAAGTTTGAGTTCATTGGTTCAAAAATACTGCTCAAATTACCAGAAAACAGGTTAGCAATACTGAGATTTAACCCCAGATTTCAGGACACTGAATAACCTCTGATAAGCCCACGACCGGGAAGACTAAGGACAAATTCAGGCCAAGCTATCACAAGTGAGTCAAGGGATGAATTACTGAGTAAACTCTTTTTGGCAGTACAACATACAAAAATGGGTCATACGCACTCTATGGGTGACCAACGTGAAAAAACCTGGCATACACTCACTTTCAATAATCACTTGATAAGTGGTATTTTTCAGTTTCTTAAGGCATATGAAATATTTTGAGCAGTCTAACCAGAAAGTGGTGTTGCGTTTTTTTTAATGTTAAGTATATATCCCCGTCGGAATTGTCTGTTGTTGGCATCATACTTAATCATGTTGTCTTAATCAATTTCAAAGTCGGAGGGGTACTGGGATGATTGCTAGTAGAAGTACTTTTTGCCACCATCCGGGGAGGGTCATTAGGGATCTGTTCCGTCAGTTCCATGTTGTATGGCATGGTACGGAAGCACTAGTCTACAGCAATCATCCAAGGGAAGCTACAGCCTCCTTGTATCTGGCCATAATCTTCCGGGGGATTGCCAGTGCCGTACCCTGGTTCTTCCCTCAACTGCGGTGCTAATGCAGCTCTCGCATCAGTGCAGGCGCTGGTGTAGGCTGTGGTAGCTGTAAATAACCGGCAATAGGGTGTTTGGCATTAGGTCTCTCACGTGGGATGAATGGAGCTACCCAGAGGGAGTTATCCTTCCTATTGTTACTCTGGGGACTATCCGACCCGAGGGTAGCGGAGCTGCGCGAAATGCCACGGAGTTTCAGCATTAAATTGCACAGCGAAACCCAAGTCTCCGGCCGTCTGGGTATGTCTGGGGGTAGCTCCCCTAGACATGCCCAGAACCCGTTATCGGGCGAGCGAAGGAAAACGCTCTCAATAACCCACCATGCCCTATCACTCCACCCTCACATCATCATCTGTACATCATTTCATCTCATCAATTGACTACAACGTTTTTATCGTATTACAATGTCACCTAAAAGACCGAAAGGTGACGTAAAGCAATGATCTACTACTACTACTTCAAAGTCGGAATTGTCTGCTGTCGGATAGAAGGGAACTTTATTATTAGTGTCGGAATTGTCTTCTATCGCCCACAGATATTAGCCCACTACATGGGAATTAATCACTGTCGGAATTGCCTGCTGTATTTCTCTCTTGAATATATACATATATTATATATATAATATATATATATTAAATTGTCTCAGTCTACTTGTAATGGACAGGTATAAGTTCTACGTATGGGTCATAAAAATCAACCATAATCTGCAAGGTTGGCTTTCACGCCGACCAGCTTCACTCACATTTGTGGATGAACTGCAATCTGGTTTGGCTTTTTGCGCGTCTTGCAAACATGACACGTTGAGCCGATGTCGGTTTAATGTTCGTCCACCGTCTGCGACGCTGGCTCAACATTAACCCGCCATTGGCTGATCGTTTTGTGCTTTCGGGAGAGCATCCAGATTAAGGCCTTCTTCTGCTGTGAATGGGGAACTCCCCAGAGATCCCTGTATGCTAATGAGTCACTTGTTGGCGGCCATCCGACTGAATCAGGATCTAAGGCGACGGCACTTACGTGTGGTACATATATATACAAATACGAGTCGTGTGCAGGTGTCACTATAATTCTATCTCAGGTGACGCATGATAGACCATAATATACATGCATCCAGGCCTATGTGGCGCAGATTAGGCCCTACATAATAGACCATGGGCTGACAGTTGAAACCCTCCCCCCCTGGGTTATTTTTGTAGACCATATTTTTTTTTAACCTTACCATGTACCAAGTTACTTTCTGGTGGTCTGCATATTTTCTATGCATGGACAAGGTCTCCAGAGGTCATCGAAGTATGGTACCCTTGACCCTTAGGGTTGTATAAAAATGTGTCATATAACTAGGTCGAAACCCAAGCCAAGTACACATGGTGACATTATATTCAACCGTTTTGAGTTGATTTGACCTTGCTGTAACCTTAAATGACCTTACCATGCCCTTGGGGACCCTAAGGGTCAAGGGTGCCATACTTCAATGACCTCTGTTGACCTTGTCCATGCATAGAAAATCTGCAGACTACCTGAAAGTAACGTGGTACATAATAAGGTTAAAAAAATGGTCTACAAAAATACCCGGGGGGAGGGGGGGGGGAGGTCCAGGTGGGCCCAAGGTCTATAGGGCCCTACATGTTTAGGCATACTATGCATCATAGCATAATTCTACAATGAGAGTAATTTGATAGAAATTGATACAGGCTATCGAAATGAGGAAACTGTAACCGTGTAACTGTAATCTGTTGGCGTGACTTTTTATTATGTAATGTAGTTGTATATATAAACAAGGCAAAAAAAGAAACACAACACATCACATATTCTCTTATTTTGTGGAATTTAGTCAGAACGGTTTGCAGTAGAGAAGATAGCATACCAATTGTTAAAGAGTTCATATAAGCATGACATTTTTCACAAATCATCTCTATGCCTCCCAGCTTCCTTTTAGATGTGGAACCACCCTGAGTCTCTTTTTGGATGACCTTTAATTTTGTAGCTTATATTGGACAATTGATTACAAATGTTATTAGTAATATTTGTGTTTTTATGTAATATTGGCTTTGATTGACCCTGAAGGTCAAATATGAGAAAATTGTAGACCTATTAGTGTACTTTCCGGGTCAGTACAGTCTAATATCTCTTTCACACTTCATTATCCTGTAGGGTCCTAGATGTAAGAGGTCAAGCAGAGTATCCCAAGTTACCTACGTCAAAGGAAGTTATGTTTTATGTTGTGTTTGTTTGTTTGTTTGTTTGTCTGTCTGTCTGTCACCAGGATTACTTACAAAGTAAAGAACAAATTTGCATTAAACTTTTACCAGAGGTGTGTCTCGGACCAAGGAACAAACAGTTACATTTTGTGGATGATCCAAATTACAAGGATTACTATTCGGATCGCGCCGGATTACGATTCGGATCGCGCAGCGGAGGTTTACTGTCCTCTACTTTCTGCCTTGTTTCCACTTTATTGAGGATCTTTAAATAGGTCATTTCTAGGTCATTTTTATTTTGTGTTTCTCACACTGGCAATTCAAAATATGTTCATGGCTGCTTTTTGCTGATAGTTTACTTATTACAGACAAATGTGCTTACTACAAATCAGTGCATTATACTACTCTACTCTTACAGCTAATCACATAGGATTAGCCGGCATAACACTAGCATAACATATTTAATTATTATTTTTTTTTTTTTTTGGGGGGGGGATATAGAATGTGTGTATATGGTGGTAATGTAAGCTGTCTGGTCTATGTAGAACTGCACAATATATTTTGTCAGCTTCACCTGCTTCCTCAAATTTGAAAAGAAACATGTCTTGTATTTTATAGATGTATCTTCATTATGCTGATTTCTTCTTGTCGTAGCTCTTCTTGGTAATAGTAGTAGGCCTATAACCTTGACATATCTTCCCACTGGGCACATGACGTTGGTGTCATATGCCTAGTTGGTTAGTGCATGGTGCTGGTTAGAACTGCTTGAAACATGTTTACAGTATGACTAAACATAACAACACCAACATGTATCCACCATTGACTGAGAACTGTAGGTCTACATGAGTTCTGTGCCAGAAAAACACAGGAACATCTACACAGTGTCCATCTAGAACTAGCCAAGAAATTGGGTGTATCGAGTACACAAAGTTGTAAAAAAAAAACTTGTATGACTTGATGACTTGAAACTAAATAGTTCTTTGCCTTATCCAATCGAAATAACCAGTCCAGATGCTCTAGTTAGACCAGGGTAGGCTACTGGCTGGCTTAGAGTACTGTTCATCAGGTCACATCACAGCCTGTACCAGGAAACACTGGATGTTTGCATTTGATCATACTAAGAGAGCAAATTTGTGAATAGGTGTTATTATACCTTAATGAAAACACCCAGTAGTCTTGATGGAGTTTGCTGTGGAAAAAAATGTGATTTACAAAACATCTAACTAATTCCCAGCGATCGCAATCGACCATTGCAACGAGCAATTATACTGTGTAGTCAGAACTGACTATTGGATTAATAGAAGATTCTGCAGCTTGGAGGCGCTGGTGGTGGCTGGCCTGATGTAGACACGAGTGAGAGGAAATCGTTGTAGCTGAAGAACACCGTCACAAGCTAAGTGAGGGAGACACCAGGAGCAATATCCAGGGGTGCAGCCTGCCACGTCAAATAAGATAAATGGGAAACACTTTCTGGAAGATACCAATGACCTTCTGGTTTGGGGCACAATGTAAATCAAGGATGGAACAGTTTCATTCACCGCAGTGGAAGAGGAAAAAAACTGGCAAAGAATTAAGCCACACTTGCATCAGTTGATAGGAAGGAAATATATGCCACTCTGACAGAATCCGTGTTATGTTTGGGTGCAACAGTGGACCTTACAGGCATTTAGAACTGGCTTTAACACCCGAATCATAGCTCATGAATTTGCTCATGCAATGGGCCCGGAGAAGTCTGATCTTTCCCCCTCTTCCACGAATTCACTGGGTGTGATACAATGGAAAAGGAATTATAAGATATATATACCTAGTATATAGCGACTGCATGTTCTGGGGTTATTTCTGCATTTGAGGAGCTGAGCACCACACACATCTCGGAAAAAAGTGTGTCACGCAATGGGAGATTCGTCATCCTGATGTACGACAGTTATTTAGATGACATTAATGCAGCGAGGAAAGAGATGCTCACCAATTAATCTGAGGCACTTCGGAAGATTCCTCTCACAAATTATGGCCAGATACGTGGAGACTTGCCTTGGATAATTGTTGTAGACTAGTTCTTTCGTACCATGCAGTACAACATGCAACAGACGGAGCAGATCCATAATGACCCTACCCAGGTGTGTGTTTGTGTGTGTGTGTGTGGGGGGGGGGGGGCTGTGTGCAATATGGTTTTACTGGGTGTCTGCTACACGTATGAGAAAAATATAGATGATGATTAGAGTGAGATTGCCCGAAAATTTACTGTGATTTGGTGTCTAGTGTCTCCTTTAAGTAAATTCATGCAACATCCACATGACCTTGAAGGTCAACGTAAGGAAAACCACTTGAATGCTACAAACGTATTTTAAGACTATAACTCACCATAACACGTATCTTGTAGCTATATATGACGATGGTGATATTTGACATATACTTTAAAGGTCCCTCAAGGTGGCTTCACATCTGAAAATGTTCCTTGAACACTGAAGATGTAATGTGGAGAATTTCATGCTTTTTATTGAACTTATGCACAATTCTTATGATATCTGAGCTTAACAGCTCGACTATTGAGTGAACTACGTTTTGTGTGCTGTGACACCACCCGGATTTTGTGTTGAACTCCAATAATGGACAAATCAATGGCGGTTCTAGCTTTTCAGTGAGGGGGGGGGGGTTAAAATTTGATTCAAAAATATTTCACTGTAAAAGGGTCGAGGAGCCCGCCCCCGGGAAATTTTTTGATTTCCAAAGGTTTTCTCATGTAATCTAAGGCATATTGGGCACTGTTTGTCACTCAGTATATCACCAAATCACAAGGAGACCCCTAAATAAGGTAGAAAAAAATCTGAGGGGGGGGGTGTCAAACCCCTCCAAACCCCTCCCCCTTGAAACCGCCACTGCAAATGACCTTGAAATTAAAAAAGTACCCTTTTGGGGTCATTTGCCAGCTCTCGTGCTCGTATTATGCATCTGAAAATTATGCAATTATGCGGGCTGGCGTAGGGGTGGGGGGAATAAAAAGCCCGTTTTCAGATTAAATTTGAGTTCATTGGTTAAAAAATACTGCTCAAATTACCAGAAAGGTAGCAATACTGAGATTTAACCCCAGATTTCAGGACACTGAATAACCTCTGATAAGCCCACGACCGGGAAGACTAAGGACAAATTCAGGCCAAGCTATCACAAGTGAGTCAAGGGATGAATTACTGGGTAAACTCTTTTTGGCAGTACAACATACAAAAATGGGTCATACGCACTCTATGGGTGATCAACGTGAAAAAACCTGGCATACACTCACTTTCATTAATCACTTGATAAGTGGTATTTTTCAGTTTCTTAAAGCATATGAAATATTTTGAGCAGTCTAACCAGAAAGTGGTGTTGCGTTTCTTTTAATGTTAAGTATATAACCCCGTCGGAATTGTCTGTTGTTGGCATCATACTTAATCATGTTGTCTTAATCAATTTCAAAGTCGGAGGGGTACTGGGATGCTTGCTAGTAGAAGTACTTTTTGCCGCTATCCGTGGAGGGTCATTAGGGATCTGTTCCGTCAGTTGCATGTTGTATGGCATGGTACGGAAGCACTAGTCTACAGCAATCATCCAAGGGAAGCTGCAGCCTCCTTGTATCTGGCCATAATCTGCGGGGGGATTGCCAATGCCGCACCCTGGTTCCTCCGCTCAACTGCGGTGCTAATGCAGCTCTCGCATCAGTGCAGGCGCTGGTGTAGGCTGTGGTAGCTGTAAATAACCGGCAATAGGGTGTTTGACATTAGGTCTCTCACGTGGGATGAATGGAGTTACCCAGAGGGAGTTATCCATCCTATTGTTACTCTGGGGACTATCCGACCCGAGGGTAGCGGAGCTGCGCGAAATGCCACGGAGTTTCAGCATTAAATTGCACAGAGAAACCCAAGTCTCCGGCCGTCTGGGCATGTCTGGGGGTATAAGTAGATCCCCTAGACATGCCCAGAGCCCGTTATCGGGCAAGCGAAGGAAAACGCTCTCAATAACCCACCATGCCCTATCACCCCACCCTCACATCATCATCTGTACATCATTTTATCTCATCAATTGACTACAACGTTTTTATCGTATTACAATGTCACCTAAAAGACCTTTTGTGCCGAAAAGTGACGTAAAGCAATGATTTACTACTACTACTTCAAAGTCGGAATTGTCTGCTGTCGGATAGAAGGGAGCTTTATTATTAGTGTCGGAATTGTCTTCTATCGCCCACAGATATTAGCCTACTACATGGAAATTAATCACTGTCGGAATTGTCTGCTGTATTTCTCTCTTGAATATATACATATATTATATATATATATATATATTAAATTGTCTCAGTCTACTTGTAATGAACAGGTAAAGTTCTACGTATGGGTCATAAAAATCAACCATAATCTGCAAGGTTGGCTTTCACGCCAACCAGCTTCATTCACATTTGTGGATGAACTGCAATCTGGTTTGGCTTTTTGCGCGTCTTGCAAACATGACACGTTGAACCTATGTCGGTTTAATGTTCGTCCACCGTCTGCGACGCTGGCTCAACATTAACCCGCCATTGGCTGATCGTTTTGTGCTTTCGGGAGAGCATCCAGATTAAGGCCCTCTTCTGCTGTGAATGGGGAACTCCCCAGAGATCCCTGTATGCTAATGAGTCACTTGTTGGCGGCCATCCGACTGAATCAGGATCTACGGCGACGGCACTTACGTGTGGTACATATATATACAAATACGAGTCGTGTGCAGGTGTCACTATAATTCTATCTCAGGTGACGCATGATAGACCATAATATACATGCATCCAGGCCTATGTGGCGCAGATTAGGCCCTACATAATAGACCATGGGCTGACAGTTGAAACCCTCCCCCCCTGGGTTATTTTTGTAGACCATATTTTTTTTTAACCTTACCATGTACCAAGTTACTTTCTGGTGGTCTGCATATTTTCTATGCATGGACAAGGTCACCAGAGGTCATCGAAGTATGGTACCCTTGACCCTTAGGGTTGAATAAAAATGTGTCATATAACTAGGTCGAGACCCAAGCCAAGTACACATGGTGACATTATATTCAACCGTTTTGAGTTGATTTGACCTTGCTGTAACCTTAAATGACCTTACCATGCCCTTGGGATAACTCCCATATGAAACCAAACACCTACCGATGTCATCATGTGTAATAATAATAATAATAATAAATCATTTTTATAGCGCCATGTATCTGTCAGACAATCACAGGCGCTTTACATAACATGTATATTAATGAAAAACTAAACATCGGCAAATGCCATTTGAAAAAGATGTGTTTTTAACACTTTCTTAAATGTGTACATCGATGACATTGTTCTTATATGCAGGAGGAGTGAATTCCATAAACTTGAAGCCTTTACAGAGAATGCTCTGTCCCCATAAGATCTGAGACGGGTACGAGGCACCACAAGTTTTAGGTCCCCTGATGACCGTAATGATCTTGCTGGTTGATAGACCTGCAGCAAATCTTGCAAGTAATTTGGTGCTAGCCCATTTAGTGCTCGATAGGTCATAAGTATAATTTTATACTCTATCCTATATTTGACAGGCAGCCAGTGTAGTTTATAGAGGACAGGTGTCATATGGTCATACTTGCGAGTGCCTGTAAGTATGCGTGCTGCTATATTTTGAACTCTCTGCAATTTAGCAAGAGATGTCTCGGGGATACCAACCAGAAGAGAGTTACAGTAGTCCAATCTTGAACCAACAAATGCGTGGATAAGTTTCTCGGCAGCTTGTTTTTCTAAATAACGCCGAATATCAGCAATGTTTTTAAGTTGAGCCATCATTGATTGGCATTGTTTCTGAATATGAACATCCATTTTTAATGTATGATCAATGTGGACTCCCAATTTCCGTGCGGATACAGTCGCCTCAACAAGGGATGTTCCTACTGTCAAAGTTTTAACACGTATCTCGTCACGGGACCAAGGAGCACACACCACTAAGAATTCAGATTTGTCGTCATTAAATTTTAACTTATTATATACCATCCAGCTTTTAATTTCGGAAACACAGGATTGGAGGATCATAAGAGTTTCTAGTTCGGAAGATGGAACTTTCATCTTGAAATATAGAGAGAGCTGAGTGTCATCAGCATATATATGTATTTCAACATTATATTTTCGTGCAATCTCACCGATTGGGGAGGTGTATATTGTAAATAATATTGGATCCAATACGGAACCCCGTGGTACACCGTATTTAAGATTGACTGGCTCCGATGTAACACCATCAATAACAATAGACTGGAATCTATCTTTCAGATATGAGTTAAACCAGCTGAGCGACTTGTCAGACAAACCAATGTTTGATTTAAGGCGATTCAAGAGAATGTCGTGGTCAATGGTATCGAATGCAGCTGATAAATCTAATAGCACAAGAAACACACCACTGCCATCATCTATTGCCCTCAGTAGATCGTTCTGTACTTTAACCAGTGCAGTTTCTGTGCTATGGTAACATCTATAAGCAGATTGGTGTTTCTCATATAAAGCATGGACTTTCATATGATCAGTTAATTGTTTCGCTATTACTTTCTATAGAATTTTGGATATGAATGGCAAATTTGATACTGGTCTGTAATTTCGTAGAATTTGTGCATCAAGTGTTGACTTTTTTATCAATGGGCTCACCAGTGCACGTTTGAATGAAGATGGAAAGGTCCCTGTAATAATAGACTTATTAACAATATTAGTAATAAAAGTCACCAAATGTTTCGTATGTTTCAGGACATGAGTAGGCAGGGGGTCGAGACTGCATGATTTAACAGGCGAATTTCGAATTATCTTGCAAAGTCCAAAAGTGATTCAGGTAGTAATGTATTATTGTCATTGGAATTATTCAAAGGTGAAAGTACTTGAATAGCATCCAGATCAGCTCTTATTTTCTCAATTTTGTTAAGAAAAAATGAGCTGAACTGGTTTGCCATGTCCTTGTTCGAATCATAGGAGGGGAGCACAATATCACGTCTACGGTGTAGGAGTTCATTCATGACTTTGTAAAGTTTTTTGGAGTCCGAGCCACAATCACCAATCTTTTCCAGATAATATTCCTATTTCGCTTCTCTACACAAGGTGGTAACATAGTCTCTCTGGTCTGTGAATAACTCTCGATGTACAATGAGACGTGTCGACCTCCACTTCCTCTCCATTTTTCTTCTTTCAGTTTGAGCTAATTTTATTTTCTCAGTGATCCATGGAACATTTTTAGGTCGTATTGTCACCCGTTTTGTGATCTCAGGAGCATGTTTGTCCATTAGTTCACCCATGACAGTGTTGTAGTGTTTTACCAAATCATCAACATCAGAATTTAGGGGTTGAGGAAACAAGGGCGAGTTTAGTACATCCGCATTTAGTGAATCTTGATCTATTAGCTTATATTTTCTATATGTTATGACCGATTTGGTGATTGGAGGCTTCTTGGTTAGCACAGAGCAGTGGACCGCAAAATGATCGGAAAGTAACGTTGACACATCCAGCTCATGTATGCAAGATGTTTTACGGGTTATTACCCAATCCAACGTGTTTCCAAGTATATGAGTAGGCTGGGATACCAGTTGAGTTAGATTGAGCATGTCAAGAGTGTCTTTTAGTTTGGCAGTGTCACTACAGTTTTTATCATTTCAGGAAATATTAATGTCACCAGCAATAATGATTTGATTGTTCGAAAGTGTCAACTGTGATAGATAATCCTGAAACTCATGAGTAAACATCGCGGTTGTTAATTTGTTCTTCTTAGATGGTGGTGGTCTGTATAGAATTATAATGTCAACTACCAAGGAATTCGTAGCCAATCCACATTGAATGTGTTCGAATGAAACAAAACGATGAGCGTCAGTAGTGCATTTCAGTGACAAATTTGTTTTGTGAATGATAGCAATTCCACCCCCTTTTCCTGATATTCTTGGGATATTAATAAATTTATACCCATCTGGTGTCAAAGCCGAGATCCATTTGCGGTCCCTGTCATCTTGTCCCTGTGTACTTGGGTTGGGTTTCGACCTATTCATTTTTATATCACCCTAAGGGTCAAGGGTGCCATACTTCGATGACCTCTGTTGACCTTGTCCATGCATAGAAAATCTGCAGGCTACCTGAAAGTAACGTGGTAGATAATAAGGTTAAAAAAATGGTCTACAAAAATACCCGGGGGAGGGGGGGGGAGGTACAGGTGGGGCCAAGGTCTATAGGGTCCTACATGTTTAGGCATACTATGCATCATAGCATAATTCTATAATGAGAGTAATTTGATAGAAATTAATACAGGCTATCGAAATGAGGAAACTGTAACCGTGTAACTGTAATCTGTTGGCGTGACTTTTTATCATGTAATGTAGTTGTATATATAAACATGGCAAAAAAGAAACACAACACATCACATATTCTCTTATTTTGTGGAATTTAGTCAGAACGGTTTGCAGTAGAGAAGATAGCATACCAATTGTTAAAGAGCTCATATAAGCATGAGATTTTTCACAAATCATCTCTATGCCTCCCAGCTTCCTTTTAGATGTGGAACCACCCTGAGTCTCTTTTTGGATGACCTTTGTAGCTTATATTGGACAATTGATTACAAATGTTATTAGTAATATTTGTGTTTTTATGTAATATTGGCTTTGATTGACCCTGAAGGTCAAATATGAGAAAATTGTAGACCTATTAGTGTACTTTCCGGGTCAGTACAGTCTAATATCTCTTTCACACTTCATTATCCTGTAGGGTCCTAGATGTAAGAGGTCAAGCAGAGTATCCCAAGTTACCTACGTCAAAGGAAGTTATGTTTTATGTTGTGTTTGTTTGTTTGTTTGTTTGTCTGTCTGTCTGTCACCAGGATTACTTACAAAGTAAAGAACAAATTTGCATGAAACTTTTACCAGAGGTGTGTCTCGGACCAAGGAACAAACAGTTACATTTTGTGGATGATCCAAATTACAAGGATTACTATTCGGATCGCGCCGGATTACGATTCGGATCGCGCAGTGGAGGTTTACTGTCCTCTACTTTCTGCCTTGTTTCCACTTTATTGAGGATCTTTAAATAGTTCATTGCTAGGTCATTTTTATTTTGTGTTTCTCACACTGGCAATTCAAAATATGTTCATGGCTGCTTTTTGCTGATAGTTTACTTATTACAGACAAATGTGCTTACTACAAATCAGTGCATTATACTACTCTACTCTTACAGCTAATCACATAGGATTAGCCGGCATAACACTAGCATAACAAATTTAATTTTTTTTTTTTTTTGGGGGGGGGGGGGATATAAAATGTGTCTATATGGTGGTAATGTAAGCTGTCTGGTCTATGTAGAACTGCACAATATATTTTGTCAGCTTCACCTGCTTTCTCAAATTTGAAAAGGAACATGTCTTGTATTTTATAGATGTATCTTCATTATGCTGATTTCTTCTTGTCGTAGCTCTTCTTGGTAATAGTAGTAGGCCTATAACCTTGACATCTCTTCCCACTGGGCACACGACGTTGGTGTCATATGCCTAGTTGGTTAGTGCATGGTGCTGGTTAGAACTGCTTGAAACATGTTTACAGTATGACTAAACATAACAACACCAACATGTATCCACCATTGACTGAGAACTGTAGGTCTACATGAGTTCTGTGCCAGAAAAACACAGGAACATCTACACAGTGTCCATCTAGAACTAACCAAGAAATTGGGTGTATCGAGTACACAAAGTTGTAAAAAAAAACTTGTATGACTTGATGACTTGAAACTAAATAGTTCTTTGCCTTATCCAATTGAAATAACCAGTCCAGATGCTCTAGTTAGACCAGGGTAGGCTACTGGCTGGCTTAGAGTACTGTTCATCAGGTCACATCACAGCCTGTACCAGGAAACACTGGATGTTTGCATTTGATCACACTAAGAGAGCAGATTTGTGAATAGGTGTTATTATACCTTAATGAAAACACCCAGTAGTCTTGATGGAGTTTGCTGTGGAAAAAAATGTGATTTACAAAACATCTAACTAATTCTCAGCGATCGCAATCGACCATTGCCACGAAATGAAATGATATGAATCGGGCTTTAGGCCACCTTTGTGCACATATAGGCTAAACTGGGCCAGGAGAACCTCCTGAGGATGGTGAGATGATTGAGATGACACTGTCCTCCAGACACAGGATTCGAAATTCGAGCCCTGGCGGTCTGAGGCCGAGCACGCTACCTCTCGGTCACGGAGGCTCCCCACAATACTGACTGCATATATATATATATATATAGCGACTGCATGTTCTGGGGTTATTGCTGCATTTGAGGAGCTGAGCACCACACACATCTCGGAGAAAAGTGTGTCACGCAACGGGAGATTCGTCATCCTGGTGTACGACAGTTACTTAGATGACATTAATGCAGCGAGGAAAGATATGCTCACCAATTAATCTGAGGCACTTCGGAAGATTCCTCTCACAAATTATGGCCAGATACGTGGAGACTTGCCTTGGATAATTGTTGTAGACTAGTTCTTTCGTACCATGCAGTACAACATGCAACAGACGGAGCAGATCCATGATGACCCTACCCAGGTGTGTGTTTGTGTGTGTGTGTGTGTGTGTGTGGGTGGGGGGGGGGGGGGGCTGTGTGCAATATGGTTTTACTGGGTGTCTGCTACACGTATGAAAACAAATATAGATGATGATTAGAGTGAGATTGCCAGAAAATTGACTGTGATTTGGTGTCTAGTGTCTCCTTTCAGTAAATTCATGCAACATCCACATGACCTTGAAGGTCAACGTAAGGAAAACCACTTGACTACCTGAAAGTAACGTAAAGGTACATAATAAGGTTAAAAAATGGTCTACAAAAATACCCGGGGGGCGGGGGGGGGGGGGGAGGTACAGGTGGGCCCAAGGTCTATAGGGCCCTACATGTTTAGACATACTATGCATCATAGCATAATTCTACAATGAGAGTAATTTCATAGAAATTGATACAGGCTATCGAAATGAGGAAACTGTAACCCCTAAAAAGTTAAGCACGACTATAGTCAAGGACTATAGTCGTTTCCAATTTGTTTATTAGCCGATTAAATTAGGGCCTACTTGGGAACGAAATGTGTGTAACCCGACATTGCTTTAACGTCTCATGTTTGGGGCAAATTGGCATTATGTTTCACCTAGGCGAATTGTGTGATGTTTTCCCAGTGTAGGCTATTAGTTATAGAAATCAGAGTAGAACTCATAATGGAATAGGAATTGACATATTGCTTGCTCAATGGTGGGAAGGGTCGAATAAGGTGGGCCAAATTACCAAACAAATCGCTAACAATTTTATTTCCCAAGTTTGAAACTCTTAAATTGCAGATCATGTAGGCCTACTAGACCTAGAAAATCCCTGATATAATATGGAATTTGTATGCCTTGTTTCACCGGTCACATATCGTTTCAGGAAATAGGAAAAACAGGAGATGGGAGCTACAGTACTGAGATGCAGCGACATAGACACAGTCAGCGATAGATGCTTGCCGGGCTACCGTCTTCTCGCGACCATGGAGCTCCAGTGGCTGCTCTGGCTCCTGCTGATTTTCACGCTCTGCCTCGGGATAAACTGTTCGACAAGGCAGCTGAACACCCAGACGGCGCTGGGGTGTCACCAGAGATACTACCAGTACACGTACAACAACACCATGGTGTCGGCCACGGGGGAGGTGTACAGGTGTGAGGGCCAGGTGCGCGTGAAGATGTGCTGGGGCAGATGTGACTCCGACGAGGTGAGCAACACGAGACCTTCGCCCAATGCTGGGCCAGTGTCGTAGACGTTGGCCGGGCATTAGTTCAAAGTATGATTATTGTCAGCCCTTTTGGATATTTTATCGTCAATACAATATGTATTTGTGCATATATAAGACCAGTAACGTTTTATTTTATTTGGTGAAATAATGTCAAGGTTCTAGGCATATTTCACATTGATCCTGTCTTTGCACGACAGCGACCCAAAATTCGGTTAATTGATATAATTTATTTTCATAGAAGTCAACGGAAAATGATAAAATTCCCTAACACATTTTTTTCGGTTTCTACAAATTAACAATTTTATTGTATTTTATAAATAATAAGATTATGATACATGATCACGCTAAGGATTTGTGCGCCTCTGAGCTCGGTCCGCTGAGGATATAGGCGCTATAGAAGTTTTATTGATTGATTGATTGATTGTAAAATATTGTGACAATGACAGCTGTGTTGCGAATAAATACATTTAGTGGGGGATCCACAAAGCAAATAAAATTCAAAAATGGGTTGGACCTGACGTGGCCTGCTATACTTTTTATTTGTCTTTTTTTCTGTTTCGTTATACCGTTGGATCACATAATTGACTGGTCTGCTTTGCTGGAAATATTGCTAATTTGAGCTGTGGCCATTGTTGTGGACATACCCGTTAATTTTTTACCGCAAAATACGAAAAAAAATATCTTCATTTCAAAGTGACTGTGGGGGGCTTGGGCTGAAAATATATGGTTTTCGTATCGCAAAACACAAGTGATGGCACGATTAAATGTGTTAGTATATCTACAGAAGCTTTCTAAATAATTTACAGCTATATTAGCTTTAAAAATCACCCAATTTTTGTAATTTTTGTGTTTTTTTTGTGTTATTCAGTTTTTAAACCGAATTTATTTTAACAGAATCAATGATATTGGCTATGTATTTTGTTTTCCTGTTATGGCATGTTAAAAAGTTTATATTTATCATTCTTCAAGAGGAGGAGCTGACTTTATAATAAATTGCATCATGCTGATTTAACTAATATATAGGCCTACATGTGAAATCAACGTGCCTGCATTCTGACAGTAGCAGCGGTAGGTTCCACTGTTTCACTGAACCTACAGCTGCTACTGTCAGGATTCATGCTTGCAGTGATGGTAATAATAATTGTTGATATGTCGATGCACATTTATTATCACTATAATTTTTTGCGGCATGTTGATTGAACAGGTCAGTTTACTGACACTACCCTATATGACACAACACTGGCCCCTCCTTAATGATGGTGATGTATATTTGTCACATCCTTGAGGAATGAATTTCACAAATACCTAGAAAGCCAGGGTGTGTAGAATGCAAAAGCATACAGATCTCGGTTATTAGTAGCACACCTGCAGATACATTATCAGGTAGATGGTAACTGAAAGATAATGGATATATACCACAGAAGGGCCATTGAAGCTTGATTTGCTCTGCAGACTTGAGCATTGGCTGCATGATGGCATAGTTGGAACAGCTACATCAGATGGCTGAGTATGAAGAAGAAAATGAATAAGAATGGGACTAAATGATCAATGAAACGCAGAGAGGCAAGTTTTCAGGTAGACAAGAAAATCATTATCATTCAGCGAAATTAAGCAGAAGATTACAGATAATACTGATGCTGATCATTCAACTTGGAGTTATCATACCTACAAATAGTGAGTGTCACCTCATACAATAACATGGTTAATAACGGATACATCTCCTGAAGTTGGTGAGGATGGCCGGGTACACGTCCGTCGAAAACAGCATGAACGAATCCTCAACCTAGCTCCAGATATTTGACATTCAGTCAGATGTATCCCAATTCCATAACACGTTGGTACAGCACTGCATATTCTCAAAGAGACTATATAGAAGCAAGACGACTGTAACGCTTTTAAATAGATTTGGCATTTGCATCAGCTACCAAGGTACATTGCAACTATGGCAAAGTCAGATAATGAACATATTTTACGCAGTTTGCATTTGATAATCTTGACTTCCAAGAATATACTAAAGATGGGCGAACACTACATGACACAAATATATTGTAGAAGAGGATACAACAACAGCTAGTGTTCCTCTGCTAAAATCACACCGATCTTCTCCACAGTTTTCTCAACCATTCAATCCCAAGGAAAGTCACCTCAGAGATCGTCGAAAACGTCGTTCCCTGTTAGGAGTTGAAACAGAGACGGTGCTACCTGGCACAACCATTGGATCACTTGAATACCCTTTAGAATCTGGTTTACATATGTCCTACTCTTCTTCTGGAAGATGTGCACCCAATCGACAATGCTTCGATGTAGATTTCCGTTCAGGCATTTCTTACCTCAGACCTTTCAAACACAACTGTGATAGGATATGGCCCTTTCTTTCCACAATCTCCGGTACATCCACAGGTAGTTGAAGAATATCTCCAGTATTGCATAGACCTTTCGTCAAAACTGGAACAAAAATTTACAATAGTCACATGTGACCTATAAATTTATGAGGTCAACCTCGGCCTGCAAAACAAACCTGTTAAATAATGACAACGCGATTTTGCGCATGGGTGGCTTTCATTTTGCCCAGACTTTTTTTGGAGCGATTTGCTGCAGGGGACTGGACATCATGGTTGACATCATGGTTGAGGCCGATGCGCGTTTGTGTGGAACAGCAACTAAAATTATTTCTGAGAAGGAATATTATACAATGCTGCGTGCTCATACTATGGTGCAAAAATATATGTTTCCATCATCAAACAATCCTGTAGTTATGTTAGTAGACGTCATGACATTCATTCAGAATTACCAGCATCTTGAAAGTAGCACGTTTCATGAAATCAAAGATAAATATATGTCAGGATTCATGCTTGCAGTGATGGTAATAATAATTGTTGATATGTCGATGCACATTTATTATCACTATAATTTTTTGCGGCATGTTGATTGAACAGGTCAGTTTACTGACACTACCCTATATGACACAACACTGGCCCCTCCTTAATGATGGTGATGTATATTTGTCACATCCTTGAGGAATGAATTTCACAAATACCTAGAAAGCCAGGGTGTGTAGAATGCAAAAGCATACAGATCTCGGTTATTAGTAGCACACCTGCAATAGTCACATGTGACCTATAAATTTATGAGGTCAACCTCGGCCTGCAAAACAAATCTGTTAAATAATGACAACGCGATTTTGCGCATGGGTGGCTTTCATTTTGCCCAGACTTTTTTTGGAGCGATTTGCTGCAGGGGACTGGACATCATGGTTGACATCATGGTTGAGGCCGATGCGCGTTTGTGTGGAACAGCAACTAAAATTATTTCTGAGAAGGAATATTATACAATGCTGCGTGCTCATACTATGGTGCAAAAATATATGTTTCCATCATCAAACAATCCTGTAGTTATGTTAGTAGACGTCATGACATTCATTCAGAATGCTACATCTCAGCATTATCCCAGATAACTGTAACTGTGTTCACTTTGTTGGTGATCGATATAATGTCTCCTCAGAATTAGGTTTTCAGGTTGAGGAGAGCAAAAGAAAAAGTAAGATTAGCTGCAGTAAGATGAGATAATACAAACTACACGACACGCTAGTCATTCCTGATTGGAAAAGCTTTGTTCACAATCCTTTGAATAAGTCAAATATGTCAAACAACATGAGAGAAAGTTGGACATCAAAACACATGTTGCTCCCTGCAGGATTCTGGGCACACAGCGCTGCTGTCTGCAGATCGTGTGTTTGAGCTGCCTGAGTTGTCCTGCGAAAATCACGAAGAGGCAGACATCAGAATGTTTGCTCACATGGCTTACTCCATAAAGCTGAGGTTGGGGAGAGCAAAAGAAAAAGTAAGATTAGCAGCAGTAAGATGAGAGAATACAAGCTACACGCTTGTCATTCCTATTCATTCTAAACTTTACAACTAATTTGTTCTGATTGTTTAAAAAACATTTGCAGATAAAGCTCCATACAGCATTTACTATCATTATGTCATTGTTACTATAGTACAGTTGCTTGTGACCATTTTTAAGTAATCATTTATTGTTGTTTTATAGAGACATTGTTAGTTAATTCACATTTAATACGGTCATTTTTAAAACATATCTAGATCTTATATTTGCATATCAAATATGAAAGGATCCAGCTTCCACAATTAAAAGCTTATTGCCAATGCAGTGACGATGGGGCTGTGTAACAGAAGTGCCATGGCGGCCATCTTGGATATGCAAGTTAGCAAATTTTCTAACTCAAACAGGACAATCCACCTTCCTGCAGGATTCATGCTGATTCTTGGAGGAGTTTTCCGTGATCCTGGTCGCACAGCGCTGCTGTCCTACGAAAAGCACGAAGAGGCATACAACAGAATGTTTGCTTACATGGCTTACTCCACAAAACATCATCACCATAGCTTTCAATTGTGGCCAACGACACTGATATAATCATGATGTGCTTATACTTCATCACACAGCTGCATGATCTACATGAACTGTGGGCAAAGAAAATGAATAACTATTTACCTTTTTTTTTTATTTTTTTATATTGCATTCATTCTTCTGAGCGTTTATATAATAACAGGATGTGACACCGTGAGCTATCTTTAAAGACGATGGAGGAAAGACGTGCATACAAAACTGCTATTGATCGCCTACAAGAACTTCCACCCGAGTCGAAATATGGAAACGATGACGAAAGTTTGAATGTCCAAGAAGATGTTATGTCATCCGCCAGACTCTATATGCTGTCACTCTACGACAGGGATGACTTTGAATGGAATTTGGATGCGTTACGAGCCCATCTCTTTTGTAACATTAACGGAGACATGCCCGTCTTGCCACCAATAAAATAAAAAGTAAAAGAACACACATGAGTCAACCGGCATACCCTGTTGTGGCAGACATATCGTTAATGGATTATGATGTTCAAAACCCCCGAACATGCTGAATTTAAACGTGGTGAATATTGTCGCTGCAAGTAAAGCAAGTGTGGCAAAAGACGTTCTTGTCAAGTGTGTTATTGCATGGCTGTGCAGTTTATTTGCCCAGTATTACATGTATGCATATAAATGTATGCATATAAACTGTGACATGGATCACTTCATTAAGTTTTCTCCATGCAAGCTTAATATATGTTGAGTTAATTTACCATGATATGAGGTGATGCGACAGTATACTATGTTGTAATGGTTTAATGATTACATATGAAGATACAAGTACTTAGTGTAATTCAGTATCTTTCTTTTTGATCAGTGCATTATTATCGCTATATTTTACATATATATCTGTTCTAATTTTATTAGGCAGCTCTGCTATGTAATTTATTTCAACTCTAGTTTTACTTGGCTTGATATTGCTCACTGGATTGTAACTGGTGAAGGTGGCAATGGTGAATGTTAGCATAGAAGTACATATAAGTGATAAGGCTTACTTGATTGATATTATATATTAGTAATAGTAATACTTTACTTCAGAACCTGGTACTTGAAACGTATTGTAATATAAAGGATGTCAACTTTGAATTATTATTTAGTCGTCTACAGCTGCATCCCTTTCTTACAACGTTTAATATTAGTCCCCGCAACGACACAATACGATATAAAAAAAAACATTCAGATCCATGCATTCTAAACTTTACAACTGATTTGTTCTGATTGTTTCAAAAAACATTTGCAGATAAAGCTCCATACAGCATGCACTAGCATTAGGTCATTGTTACTATAATACAGTTGATTGTGGCCATTTAAAAGTAATCCCTTTTTGTTGTTTTATAGTGACATTGTTAGTTAGTTCACATTTACTAAGGCTATTTTTATTACATAACTAGATCTTATATTTGCATAGCGAATATGAAACTCTTCACCTTCCACAATTAAAAGTTTATTGCCAATGCAGTAACAATGGGGCTATATAACAGAAGTGCCAGAGCGGCCATCTTGGATATGCAAATTAGCAAATGTTCAAACAGAACAGGACAATCCACCATAGACGGTTCATAACAAAAATCGCGAAAATCAGATGAAAATTGACAACTGCGGAGCGTTTACGTCGATCTTGAATATGCAAATTAGCCCATGGTGGCCATCTTGGATATGCAAATTAGCTGATTTTTCTAACTCAGCCAGGATAATCTATCAGAGCATGTTGAGAAAAAAATTCTCGAAGATCGGATGAATATTGACGACCGGAGAGCTTTTACGTCGATCTTGAATATGCAAATCAGCCCATGACGGCCATCTTGGATATGCAAATTCGCTGATCATTTGAATGCCTTTAAATCATTCAAAAATACATTAGATCACACACTATTATAATAACATGTGTTTTTGTATATTGATTGTAATTATTGGCCAGTCAAAACAAATAATAGTGAATTTTCAGAAAAAAAATAAAAATATATTTTCATTAAAAAAATGAGAGTATCCTTCCAAATATGGCCATAATTTTTTTTCGCAATATTTCCGGCAAAGCAGACCAGTCAATCTTGTGAGCCCAATAGCCAGACTAATAAAAAAAAACATAAATGAAAGTATAGCAAGTCACGTCGGGTGATCCCAAAATTTGAGTACCTGGATCCCCGACTAATTGCATAGCGCCGTATTAGTAAACTGTGCCCACATTCTATTTTGTTCTAAGTACAGAACTGACCATTTTGTTTTAGCAAACTGTGCTCATATTCCATTTTGTTCTAAGTAAAGAACTGACCATTTTGTTTTAGTAAACTGGGCTCACATTCCATTGTTTTCTAAGTACAGAACTGACCATTTTGTTTTAGTAAACTGTGCTCACATTCCATTTTGTTCTGATCACAAAACTGACCATTTTGATTTATTAACGTATTTAGATTTATTAGCCTACATTCAGGACTACAGTGATGACGTGCAGAAATGAGATCCTACGATAAACAAGGTCGTCATCCCGATTAGGCAAATGCCAATTAATGTTTGATCACACGTTGATATTTTGAAAATGTAAATGTAACTACGTATAATAAAATTCAATGGCTTTGCCAATACTGTAACCGAATATAAGAGGCTATATCTTTTTGCACCAAAACCAGAGATAAAATAGCTACTATGTACAGGGGGAGGG
This sequence comes from Flabesymbios commensalis, assembly GCA_964017125.1. Taxonomy (NCBI): domain Eukaryota; kingdom Metazoa; phylum Annelida; class Polychaeta; order Terebellida; family Flabelligeridae; genus Flabesymbios; species Flabesymbios commensalis. Next base: position 32,143,742 of record OZ024906.1, on the reverse strand, counting down.
TATAATATACAAATACTATATAATATCAAGAATGCAAAAATGTGCGTGACCATGGTCTAACTATACTACCAGGACAACGTAACAGGTTGTAACCATGGTTTTATTACACTACCGGGACAACGTCACATGGCGTAACCATGGTCTTATCATACTACCAGGACAACGTAACAGGGCGTGACCTTGGTCTAACTATATTACCAGGACAACGTAACAGGGTGTAACCATTGTCTTATTATACTACCAGGACAACGTACTAGGTCGTGACCATGGTCTTATTATACTACCAGGACAACGTAACAGAGCGTGACCATGATCTTATTATACTACCAGGACAACGTAGCAGAGCGCAGCCATGGTCTTACCATACTACCAGGACAACGTACCAGGTAGTGACCATGGTCTTATTATACTACCAGGACAACGTAACAGGTCATGACTATAGTCTTATTATACTACCAGGACAGCGTAACAGGTCGTGACTATGGTCTTATCATACTATCATACTACCAGGACAACGTAACATGTCGTGATCATGGTCTTATTATACTACCAGGATAAAGTAACAGGTCGTGACTATGGTCTTATCATACTATCATACTACCAGGACAACGTAACATGTCGTGATCATGGTCTTATTATACTACCAGGATAAAGTAACAGGTCGTGACTATGGTCGTATTATACTATCAGGACAACGTAACATGTCGTGATCATGGTCTTTTTATACTACCAGGACAACTTAACAGGTCGTGACTATGGTCTTATCATACTATCATACTACCAGGACAACGTAACATGTCGTGATCATGGTCTTATTATACTACCAGGATAAAGTAACAGGTCGTGACTATGGTCTTATTATACTACCAGGACAACGTAACAGGTCGTGACCATGGTCTTATTATACTACCAGGACAACGTAACAGAGCGTGACCATGGTCTTATTATACTATCAGGGCAACGTAACAGGGCGTGACTATGGTCTTATCATACTATCATACTACCAGGACAACGTAACATGTCGTGATCATGGTCTTATTATACTATCAGGGCAACGTAACAGGGCGTGACTATGGTCTTATTATACTACCAGGACAACGTAACAGGTCGTGACCATGGTCTTATTATACTATCACGACAACGTAACAGGGCATAACCATGGTCTTAATATACTACCAGGACAGCGTACCAAGTCGTGAGCATAGTCTTATTATACTACCAGGACAACGTAACAGGGCGTAACCTCGGTCTTGTTATACTACCAGGACAACGTTACAGGGCATAACCATGGTCTTATTATACAACCAGGACAACGTAACAGGTCGTGACCATGGTCTTATCATACTATCAGGACAACGTAACAGGGCTTAACCATGGTCTTATTATACAACCAGGACAACGTAACAGGTCGTGACCATGGTCTTATTATACAATCAGGACAACGTAACAGGTCGTGAATGTGGTCTGATCATACTACCAGGACAGCGTACTAGGTCGTGACCATGGTCTTATTATACTACCAGGACAACGTAACAAGTCGTGACTATGGTCGTATTATACTACCAGGACAACGTAACAGGTCGTGACTATGGTCTTATTATACTATCAGGACAACGTAACAGGTCGTGACCATGGTCTTATTATACTACCAGGACAGCGTACTAGGTCGTGACCATGGTCTTATTATACTATCAGGACAACGTAACAGGTCGTGACCATGGTCTTATTATACTACCAGGACAGCGTACTAGGTCGTGACCATGGTCGTATTATACTATCAGGACAACGTAACAGGTCGTGACTAGGGTCGTATTATACTACCAGGACAACGTAACAGGTCGTGACCATGGTCTTATTATACTACCAGGACAGCGTACTAGGTCGTGACCATGGTCTTATTATACTACCAGGACAACGTAACAGGTCGTGACTATGGTCGTATTATACTACCAGGACAACGTAACAGGTCGTGATCATGGTCTTATTATACTACCAGGACAACGTAACAGGGCGTGACTATGGTCTTATAATACTACCAGGACAACGTAACAGGTCGTGACCACGGTCTTTCCAAACAAAACAAGTTTTTTGTCTGCATGTGGTAAAATATTGTGACAATGACAGCTGTGTTACGAATAAATAAATTGCATAGCGCCGTATTAGTAAACAGGGCTCACATTTCATTTTGTTCTAAATTCAGAACTGACCATTTTGTTTTAGTAAACTGCTCACATTCCATTTTGTTCTGATTACTGAACTGACCATTTTGTTTTATTAATGTATTTAGAATTATTAGCCTACATTCAGGACTACAGTGATGACGTGCAGAAATGAGATCCTACGATAAACAAGGTCGTCATCCCGATTAGGCAAATGCCAATTAATGTTTGATCACACGTTGATATTTTGAAAATGTAAATGTAAGTACGTAAAATAAAATTCAATGGCTTTGCCAATACTGTAACCGAATATATGGTCTCACCACCCTAAATAAGCCGAAATCCAGGGAGGTGTCTACTAATGATGGAATCATCACACAAAATATTTTTAATGCGGCTGTTCCAACCTCTATTGAAACAAAATAAAATACAAAGAAGTAATAATTTTGTGAATATTTAATAAGCCCACGTTATCTTCTTTGTCAAGGATAGCAGATATAACTGTTTCATGATAACCTCGCAGGGATACAGTGGGTTAAAATGATGTGTGTCTGTTCTGTGAAAGAGAGCACGGATTATAGCCCAATTTTAACATTATTGACTTTTTTACACTCTAGGGGGCGTAGCTCGAAATCTGTCTGGTAACCATACCCATAGCGGGCCTGTTTTCGAACAAGGACATCTCAAGCTTTATCCTGATATGTCACACTAAATATCTAATAGGGTGAAAAATGGTGAAATCGGCCTGCGGAATTGAGGCAGTTTACATGTGTTTCAATGGGACTGGCATTTGGGGTGGTGAGACCATCAGTAGACACAAGGGGTTTGCATGCTCTGGTCCTTTCTTGACATATTTCAGCTGCTTGATAAAAAATCTGCAGCTTGATATCGATATTTTATTGAGTTTTACTATCGCTGTAACAATCTAAGTGTAATAGTTTTGATTAGAAAGTATATAATTGGTGAATAAATGTGATGACCATGTCTAGAAAAGACCAGAAAAGGCCGTGTTTTGGTGATATAAGTCATAGATGAAATGCCTGGTTGGTAGTTTGTTTGTCATATGGGCCCAAATAAAAATAAAAAATAGTGAATTTAAGTATGGATGCTACTAATAGCAGTCCATTCTAATATGTGTGGCATATTTCAACAACAATTTTCGAAATACAAGGTAACCATGACGACTTTGTGTGACGAAATAGAGGCGGGAATAGCCACTTCATTTAACTGTTTTATTCAATGCGACCTTCAAGGAAACCAGGCCGATTTTCATGATATCAATAATTATTCAAAGGGCTCCGAGGGCAACAGTTTTCAATATATTTGCCTAATTCAAAAACTATATTGTTCAGAACACCTTCAAGCATCATACCAGGCCGAAATAAAATAATCAAAGAAAATTATATCTCTACATATGGTCTCACCACCCTAAATAAGCCGAAATCCAGGGAGGTGTCTACTAATGATGGAATCATCACACAAAATATTTTTAATGCGGCTGTTCCAACCTCTATTGAAACAAAATAAAATACAAAGAAGTAATAATTTTGTGAATATTTAATAAGCCCACGTTATCTTCTTTGTCAAGGATAGCAGATATAACTGTTTCATGATAACCTCGCAGGGATACAGTGGGTTAAAATGATGTGTGTCTGTTCTGTGAAAGAGAGCACGGATTATAGCCCAATTTTAACATTATTGACTTTTTTACACTCTAGGGGGCGTAGCTCGAAATCTGTCTGGTAACCATACCCATAGCGGGCCTGTTTTCGAACAAGGACATCTCAAGCTTTATCCTGATATGTCACACTAAATATCTAATAGGGTGAAAAATGGTGAAATCGGCCTGCGGAATTGAGGCAGTTTACATGTGTTTCAATGGGACTGGCATTTGGGGTGGTGAGACCATAAGAGTCTATATCTTTTTGCACCAAAACCAGAGATAAAATAGCTACTATGTACAGGGGGGAGGGTATAGTATACAAATACTATATAATTGCAAGAATTCAAAAATGTGCGTGAGAATGGTCTAACTATACTACCAGGACAACGTAACAGGTAGTAGCCATGGTCTCATTATACTACCAGGACAACGTAACAGGGCGTAACCATGGTTTTATTATACTACCGGGACAACGTTACAGGGCGTAACCATGGTCTTATTATACTACCGGGACAACGTTACAGGTCGAAACCATGGTCTTAACATACTACCGGGACAATGTACCAGGTAGTAGCCATGGTCTTATTATACTACCGGGACAACGCAACAGTGCGTAACCATGGTTTTATTATACTACCGGGACAACGTTACAGGGCGTAACCATGGTCTTATTATACTACCGGGACAACGTTACAGGTCGAAACCATGGTCTTAACATACTACCGGGACAATGTAACAGGTAGTAGCCATGGTCTTATTATACTACCGGGACAACGCAACAGTGCGTAACCATGGTCTTATTATACTCCAGGACAGCGTACCAGGTCGTGACCACGGTTTTGTTATACTACCAGGACAACGTAACAGAGCGTGACCATGATCTTATTAAATTACCAGGACAGCGTAACAGGGCGCAGCCATGGTCTTACCATACTACCAGGACAACGTAACAGGTCGTGATCATGGTCTTATTATACCACCAGGACAACGTATCAAGTCGTGACTGTGGTCTTATTATACCACCAGGACAACGTAACAGGTCGTGACTATGGTCCTATCCTACTATCATACTACCAGGGCAACGTAACATGTCGTGATCATGGTCTTATTATGCTACCAGGACAACGTAACAGGTCGTGACAATGGTCTTATTATTCTACCAGGACAGCGTAACAGGTCGTGACTATGGTCTTATTATAATATCAGGACAACGTAACAGGTCGTGGCTATGGTCTTACCATACTACCAGGACAACGTACCAGGTAGTGACCATGGTCTTATTATACTATCAGGACAACGTAACAGGTCGTGACTATGGTCTTATTATACTACCAGGCCAACGTAACAGGTCGTGACCATGGTCTTATTATAGGTATAGGTATAGGTTTATTTCAGCAATAGGCCCAGCGGCCTGTGAGCATACAATACAGTACAAATCCAATAATATGCCATGGCGTGTGAAGATAATATAAGTGATACAAATATAATATAATTATGATCACTCCAGTTTGTACAAACCTTTATACACATATATGGCCAAGTTACGGATCGTTTTTCTGTTTTCACTCGTAAGGAGTTGTGTTAATTTAAACATTGAAGGGTTAACAAAATAATAAGATTTTATATAGCGGCGGCGAAGTTCAACAAGATTATCTTTTTTACAGATTAAAATGAAATGATATTCATCTTCCAGCTCCTGACAGTGCTGACATAACCTTTCATTTCGCGGCTGTCCTAACCATCGACCAATTACAATTGCAAGCCTGTGATTTCGGGCAAAAAATTTACACATTGCATATTATATTTAGGAATGGTAACAACATCAAAATATAAACTATAAGAAAACCTCACTTTCACATGTCTATACAATTCCATATCTGAACCAGTCTCCATATCTCCAAACCAGCCTTGTATAAACTGATCATGTAACCGCTGTTTACAAATATTTAAAAAACGGTGAGTATTTCCTACGCCTTGTGCCGTCCATACGTCTGCAAATCCCAGTTTAAACAGTAAATTTCGTGTAAGACTAGCCCAGTTGATTATGTTTTCGTCTTCATTTAAACGTTTATACAGCGTATCATACATTTTACATACTAATGGATTTCCCTTATGACATACTATTTTTAACCAGTAGTTTATAATCCTAAAATATCTCTGTAACTGAAGAGGAAATCTTCCTAGTTCACCATACACAATATTGCTAGTAGTAGTCTTCTTAACTTTTAAAACTTTCTTACAAAAATTAAGATGTACTTTTTCCACTGCATCCGCACTATGAAAACCCCCACACTTCACTTCCGTACATAAGTATAGGGGCAATTAATCTATCAAAAATCTCACAGCAGAATTCAGGTTGTGGGTCATATAAATGATATAATTTTCTATTGAGTTTAAACATAGCCTGTTTTGCCTTATCAGCTAAGGTGGTCTGAGTTTGACTCCATTTACCGGTATATGAAAAGACAATGCCAACATAATTAAACGTGTTTACAATATCCTGTCTTTTATCACCATAAAACCAGTGATCATCTTTTGATAAAATACCACCCTTCCTAAAAATCATCACTTTAGTTTTGTCTGTGTTAATTATTAACCTCCACTTAGTACAATAATCATGAAGCACATCAAGACCCATCTGTAATCATTGTCTAGTGGATGAAAATATAACAGAATCGTCAGCGTAGAGAAGAAGATACAGCTTTAAATCATCAATACTGATTCCATTTACAACTTTGTCTTTTAATTCTTGCTCCATGTCGTTTACAAATAACGAAAACAGAAATGGAGAAAGGCTCTCACCCTGACGTACGCCTAAATGACAGTCAAACTGCTCAGATAAAACACCATTAACTCTGACTTGTGATTTTACGTTCTGATACATGCTGTGTATAATATTAAATATTTTTCCACGGATTCCTTTTAAAATCATTTTATACCACAGGCAATCTCTGTTAACATAATCAAAGGCTTTCCGGAAATCTATAAATGAACAATAAAGACGCTGATTTTGGTTTAAACACACATTCACAATATTTTGCAATATAAATGTATTATCTACTGTGGATCTGCCTTTGCGAAATCCCGCTTGTGCATCTATTAAAATGCTATGACTATCAGCCCAGAACATTAGTCTGTTATTTAGGACACGAGTGAATAACTTCCCTAAAGTACTTAGTAATGTTATCCCTCTATAATTATCTACATTATTTAAAAAACCTTTTTTATGTAGAGGTACAATTATACTATTGGTCCAAATACTAGGAAAAACATTATTAAAAAGACATGTTAACACTGGTGCCAGTACTTCAGAAGCATTTATATATAATTAATTAATAATTAGATCGTGACCAGCTGCTTTACCCGTTTTTAATTCACGAATTGCATTCTTCACTTCATCAACATCAAGAGTATTGTTCAATTCCTCAAACATTGTATCATTATTTAAATTTTCATTCAAGTACTCATAAATATCATCATCAGCTTGTGTAGATACATCTTCGGGGTTATTTAAACTTTTGAAATACCCATAAAATTCATCAGCTGTTAAGTTAGACTCACCAGTGTTTGTGTTTGAATCAAGTTTATCTAGTAATTGCCAATACAAACGAGCATCATCTACTTTTTGCTTCAAAATATTCTTCATAAATGCATGATCATACTCTCTTCTACAAGACCTAGCACATCGCGTATATGCGGACCTTGATCTTATCATATTATTCCTACATTCATCCGTCTCATTTTGCCTGTATTGATTCAAATTAATAAAAAATGCGTCTCTGAGATTTTTACATTCATCTGACATCCATTTCGGCAATGAACTGGTAGTGGATCTGGCAACATTATACGATTTACCAAATAAGGGTCCTGCAATGTCGGTCAGAACTTGGGTGAACTTATGAAACATATCATTAACACCGTCTTCTGTATCACATTTACCACTACAAATATTTACCATCTTTTCCATAGTGCTATCTTTAAGGAGTTGTTCAACATATATATCTTTCTTATCTCGGTCAAATTTGATTTTTTTTTCACACTTAGTCGGTATTTTTACACTTTCATTCACCTGTTCAGAAGCTTTAAACTCAATATGTAATAAACTATGATCGCTGTAAACTGTTGGGTCACAAACACAAAAACCTGCAAGTAAATCAACACAATTTGAACTGCATAAAATATAATCCACCACGCTGCATCCGTTATTTGTTATACAAGTATACTCTCCGATTCCAGCATCCTTACCAAATCTACCATTCATTAAACTCATAGAACTAGCTTTGCATAAATCTAACAAAGATATACCTTTTGCATTTGGTTGTTTATTTTATCTTTTGAACATCTTGGTTTGCATAATACGTGTGTTTCAGGAACATCAGTGTCAATATCATTATCAAAATCAATAAAATCTGCCCTCTCACCTGTTCTAGCATTAAAATCACCAGCAATTAAAGTGTAGTGATCTTTGCCACATTTTGTTTCGATTTCTGCTAAATCATCTAACAAATTATTAAATACATCATTTAACTAAACTCTACTTGACTGTGATGGTGTTACCTAACAAGCACATATATATAGGTCATTATCGATGTTTAAAAAATCTTTGCTTAGTTTAAGCCATAGTACATTGTCATCCGACTGTTTATGTAACGATAACAAATTTGAAAAAATGTTTTTATAATAAACAACGATTCCTCCAGAATCACGCTTTGCACGTGTCGGTCTTGGGCGATGAATTGAAAAATAATCATAATCGGGTAGAGATAAATCGCATTTAATGTTTGTCCATGTTTCAGTTAAAATTATAATATCATATTCTTGCAAATAATCAACAAATGTTTGATCTTTTAATTTATAATTTCTTTTTGATGCTAGCCCACGAACATTCCAAGAACCTATGCGTAATGCGCTTATCTGTTTATGAGATGTTGTTTCTTCTATGTGGATTAAATGTTCAATGTCTGGTTTATCGCGTTCATGTCCTTCATTGTCGGGTTGTTGGTTTATACAGTCTTGTTTATGTACAACTTCTGTACTGAAACCAGTACGGGTATCACTATATACATTGTCTTGACCTTGTTTGTTGTCACCATAGACTGTGCGAACAGTAGTCTCACCAGCGTAACACTAACCTCTCATTACACGTGACCAGTCCGGAATTTTATCCCTGACCACCACACCTTTCTTCTGTCAGCTTCAAGATTGCTGCGGGCTTTACGTAGGGGGTCAGGTATGTCTCTACTTATTCCCTGGCGCTTTCCTTGCAGAGCTTTACTATTGCTGAGGACAAACTCCACATCTGGATAATCCCGGAAACACACAATTATCGGACGTGTTTTTCCTGGCTTTGGGGCTCCAAGTCTATGTACCCTCTGAATGGCCACGGGTCTGGTCACGCCCAGCTGAGTTTAAATAAAGTCATCCAGCACCACGCTCACGTCTTTGCCTCCTTGCTCAGCAATGTTGTAGAAAATAAGGTTGTTACGACGTTGGCGTGCTTCATGATCCCATGACTTGTACAGCTGTTGCTTCTGTGTACACTCAACTGTACATAGTTTATCTGTCAAATCTCTGATTTTATTCTCCGTTTCTTCCAAAATATCTGACTTCTGTTTCTGCATTTTCTCCTCAATCACGTTAGTAATCTCATTACGAAATTCATCAAACCTTTTATTCAACGACTTTTTTATATCTTCTTAACCTTCTTTCAACTCAGCCAACAATCGAGTCACGTCGCTGGTACCGGCAATCGCCATTTTACTTGGTGGCTTTCTCGTTCCTTCCAAATCAGATGAGCTATTTCTCTCCATTCTTCTGGATTTATCTCCCATAATATAAGCTATTATGATCACAGTTTATTATTCAATTCATTTGTTGTAAAATACCTCTGTTTTCTGATTCATTTAAATGGATTTTTTTTTTTTCGGAGCTGATTCCATACACGTCTTCACACTGCGGAGGCATACACAGGACTACCAGGACAACGTACCAGGTCGTGACCATGGTCTTATTATACTATCAGGACAACGTAACAGGTCGTGACTATGGTCTTATTATACTACCAGGCCAACGTAACAGGTCGTGACTGTGGTCTTATTATACTACCAGGACAACGTAACAGGTCGTGACTATGGTCTTATTATACTATCAGGACAACGTAACAGGTCGTGACCATGGTTTTATTATAATACCAGGACAACGTAACAGGGCGTGACCGTGGTCTTATTATACTACCAGGACAGCGTAACAGGGCGTACTACTACTTTGATGACGTGCGGAAATGAGGTCCTACGATAAACAAGGTCTTCATTTCGGTTTGGCAAATGTCACTTAATGTTAGTCCACACGTCGTCATGTAAATATAGAATTTAATATTAACTAGTTTCAAGTTTCATATTAAACAACTGATCAGCTGATTAATTTTAAAACATCAACCTGAATTTAGGAAGAGGCCCAGACTACATGTATAATATAATAATAATAATAATAATAATAATAAAGACTTTATTTACCGAGGGTACAGGTATATACAACAACGTACAAAATCAATAAAAATTAAAAACATACATGCATGTATGTACCAACCCACTGAGCATAGCTCATCCGCCGTGGGGCCCTCATACATAAACATTAAAAAACATACATTGATATACATCTATTTAAATAATATAATGATATCTAGATAACTCGTATCATCCATTTACTTATATAATATAAAACAGTAATAATAACATATATTTAAATTCGTGTACATGGTAAATCTGACAATATATCTGGGAGAAACATATAATTTTACAAACATCTACATGAGAAGTCATCATTTGAAGTAAAACAATTTACATGATTGAAGTGTATATATTGAAATAATTGACAAAAATAATATAAACATGGACATTTTTTTTTCATATATATTGAGGCATATTTATATAACTCATAATAGTACTTAACCTCATACTATTACTTGACTTATAAAATAATATCTAGTATTGAAATATATATATATATATATATATATATATACAGTATATACATTGTAAAAAAAATGACAACTACAAACACACATACATAAATTACATTAGGGAGTACAATTAAAGCACAATTGCAGACAACATATATTTACTTTCAAACACAATTATTACAAATCTGTTATTTATACTCTAACTATTTTTATTCCCGTTTTTTGTATTCGCGTACGAATTCTTTTAATGTTGTTGCTTTGCGTGCTTTGTCGGATAAAGAATTCCATATTTTTGGACCATTAAACCTCAGGCTTTTGTGATGAGCTGCTGATACATGGAGCTTATTGCTTGTCTTTGATCTTAAAGAATGATTTGTGTTTGTGCATGTTGCTTTAAATAAATTAGATATATAATCAGGGGTAAGGTTGTTTAGAGCTTTAAATACCATTGTGGCCTGTTTTTCCTGAACAATTTTATCAAAAGTTTCCCATTCAAGTTGATCGAATAGAGGACTAGATGGGGAATACTTATCTGCATCCAAAATAAGGCGCGCGGCTTGTTTTTGCAATTTTATTATTGAATATATGTCGGTTTTGTTGCATTGTCCCCATATAGTGCAGCAATATTGTAGGTGTGGTTTTATATAGTAGTTATAATACAAAATACGCGTCTTTGTAGGTAAATAATGTCTTATTTTCCTGAAAATAGACAGCTTGAAAGCAATTGTTTGTTTAACTTTTTTTACTTGACTATGCCACGTTAAGTTATTATCGATAACCACACCTAGGAGTTTTTCTTGTTTGGTATTTTCTATTTGTGTGCCGTTGATATTTATGTTGATGTCCATTTCATTTTCAGCTAAACGTGATTCTTTTGCTTTTGATAGAATTAACATGGCTTTGGTTTTTTCAAAGCTTAAAGCCATGCCATTTTCATAGCACCAGTTGTTCGTACTTACTGCTTCATTAGATAAATGTTCCTTGACAAATTGTATTTCTTTGCCACGGACAGTGATTGTTGAATCATCTGCAAATAATGATGTTTTACCAGATGCATTTTCTAATGGAAGGTCGTTAATATAAATTAAGAAAAGTAAGGGACCCAATATAGAGCCTTGTGGAACGCCATGTGTGTTGCATATTTCGCTTGAATATGTCGCATTAATTTTAACAGACTGTTTTCTATCAGAAAGGTAGGATTGAAACCAAAAAAGGGATTGTTCACCAAGTTGATATAATTTTAGTTTTTTAAGTAGAATAGTGTGATCTACTAGATCGAAAGCTTTGCATAAATCTAGAAAAAGAACTCCGCAATATTCATTGTTGTACATGGCACTAAGCCAATTATCAGTCATTTCAGTGAGTGCTGTTTCACAAGAATGTTTGGTCCGAAAACCTGATTGTCGAGGGGATAAAAAATTATTCACCAGAAAAAATTCGTACAATGAGTTGTGTACATGTTTTTCAAGAACTTTAGACAAAAGGGGCAAAATAGATATAGGTCTGTAGTTTTCTGGGTCGTCGGTTGAGTTTCTCTTGTGAAGTGGTGTAACTCTTGCCTTTTTCCAGATCGACGGAAAACAGCTGTTACGGATACTGTGATTACAAATGTCTGTTAATTGTTTCGTAATTACTGGGGCTGATATTTTAATAATCTTTGATGATATATTATCGATTCCTGTCGCTTTATTATTATCAAGGCTGATCAAAAATTTATAAACAAAATCCTCTGTTATGTATGGTATATTAAAAATATTTCCTTTTGGTAGTTTCGTTGAAATAAAAGCTTCCAGTTTCTTCAGATTTGGTGATAGACTTTTTTCTTTATTTAGATATTTTTCAGACACACTAGTAAAGTACTTGTTAAAAGTATTTGCTATATCAGCATCATCTGTAAATGTTTTGTTTTCATAAGTTATTGTTTTAATGTTGTTAGAAAAGTTTGATTTGTTGCTAAGTTCATTAAATACCTTAGACAATTTTTTCGGGTCGTTTTTGTAGAGTTGAATTGATTCCGAATAATATTCTTTCCTTGCATCTCGTATTAACTTTGTGACTTCATTTCTCCAATACTTATAATTGTGTTCATCTTTGTTTTTCTTTGCATTTTCTCGCTTGTTAATAGCTAGTAAGATGTTATTTGTTATCCACTCTGGTTGTTTTGGTCGTTTTATACGTTTGGTGACCAGTGGTAAATGTTTGTCTATTATTTTAGTAAAAGTAGAAATAAAACTTTGAAGATATTGATCTATTGAAATGTTTTCAGCACCGATAGTTAACCAGGGGGCGTTTTGTAAGTCCGACAAAAATGTTGCAGAATTGAAGTTATTGTATTTTCGATACGCTATGATTTTATGGCGACCATCATTTTTGCTATAATCAATATTCGTCATTTTAAAAACAGCAAATACAGGGAAATGATCACTAATACTATACTTAATAGGAGAGCTGTATAAAACGGGGAGATCATCAGAGACGTAAATGTGGTCTATAAGAGTTTCACTGGTGTTTGTTACTCTCGTGGGCTCTTTAATTATCTGGTTTAACTGTATATTGGTTGTAAGGCTGATCCAAGATTCTTGAAGTTTATCTTTTTTGTCCGACATGATATCAATGTTAATATCTCCCATTAATATCGTTGGTTTATTTTCGGAATAAATTTTATACATAGATTCCTCCATATTAGATAACCAATGTTGTATAGAATCACTATCATTATTTGGTGGGCGATAGACTGAAGTCAGTAAAATAGATCTATTTGAATATTTGATTTCAATACTTATAGTTTCAATAGGTCCTTCTAAGTCCTCTCTATGTTTGTATGAGATGCCTTCGCGGACATACATTATTAAACCACCTCCTTTTTTGTTTAACCTATCTTTCCTAACAAACGTGTAGCCATCAATACAGAGATATGAATCATTAATTGTTTCCGTTAAGAATGTCTCACTAAGACAATATACATCAAGTGATGGACAATCGTTGACTAAAAATAATTTTAATTGGTCAAGTTTGTATATTAATCTATTTATATTGTGACAAGCCACTCGTAAGCCTTTTTTGAAATATGGAAAAAAATTTGTTGAGCTAACTAAAACACTGGGTATTTTGTCATGATCTTTATCAGAAGTTATTGAAATTGAGTCGCAATTCGCTACTCGTTGAATAGTAGATGAAGTACGATTATCAAAAGAATGATTAATGTCTGCAATTGTACTAGCAATTGTACTCACATGTGTCGGCTGCTTATATTGCGGTAAAAATCCAAGCTTTCACATTGAATACGCCTGGCAAGCTTTCCTTTACCAGAGTCAGTCAGATGGACCCCGTCGTTGCCAATATCACTTAAGGTTAATCCGGTGTCAACAAACAGTAGTCTATTGTTCATGTCACATTTATACTTGAGCAGGGTGTTAATCATTGTGACACGTCGTTGTCCTCTCTGGCTGCGTGTTGGTGGCACGGAGCAAACAATGAGAGGCGTCTGCACTGAGTAATCCAAGATAGAATCCATGGCGTCACTACAGTCGGCAAGACAGTCATTATCTGATTTGGTGCTAAGGGCATCATTTGTACCAAGGTGTATAACACCAACGTCATTGTCTTTAATCATATGGTGCACCCGTGAGTTCACATCTTCTATCTTGCAGCCGGCATTAACCCACACTGCATTGTCTGTTTTAGTGCTATCCAAGTGTCTATATAGATTCCGGGCATTAGAATCACCGACGAATGAGATCTTAGGCTTTGGGGTTTTCTTGATGCGCTCTTTTGTTTTTGGTAGTGTGGCCGGTGGTCGTGTCGGTGTGGCAGGTGGTCGTGTTGAACTTGGTTGTTGTTTCAGTTGCGCTAATTCTTCGCGTAGTGTGTTTGCAGCCTCTTCGCAGATGGTTATATAGTCTTGTAGATTTTTACAATGTTCACAGTTTGGTGTCACACGGAGAGTAGAAGCGTCTCTGTTGTATTCATGCACTGTGTTATTGGTAGTTACACTGTCAGCGTGTAACAAATCTAACGACGAATCACCTAGGCACTGTACATGTTGTAGCTTTGTCGCTCTACCAGAGGTGTTGACAGGCGATTGGTGTGGCATATCCTCGGTAGTGTTGATCGCTAAAGACTCCAATGTACTAATTTGCGACAGTTCATCACTTTGCTGGCTGTCAACGTCGTGTTTTACAACAGGTGAGAGAAGTGGTGATGGCTTTGCGCTTACAGGCTTATGACATGGAGTTGAACTATCCATAGGCTTTGCAGGATTGATCTTGGGCATAACTGATTTCTTCCTCTTTGGAGTAGTTTTTGCTTTGGGTATAGTTGGTGTGTTGGTTGTCACAGAGGCGGGGGATGATGCTTGTTGAGCAGCTGTGACATTTCGCGTAACATTCAAGGTTGAATTATTCCTTAACTCCGTCATCTCAATCACAGACTTATTAGCCTCATCAACCCATTCTTTAACACCAGCTTTCAAAATTGGAAAGTCACGATCTTTCCAATCATGGACTTGGTTGCCTTGCACTAACACTACTCCTGTCGAGTAGTAATTGATGACAATAGAGCCAGCAACTTTCAGCTGGGATCCGTCTGAGATCGCAGACACAGACGGGAAAGATGTGATGTCACCAGCCTCATACTTCTGAGCGTAGTGCTGTAAACAGACGTCCTTCCAAGCAGCAAGGTTGTGGGTGACAAACTGTAAGTCACACAGCTGATCCTCGTACTCCAGCACGCCAGAGTTGTCAATGTCGCTGGTGTGGCATATCATATCCAGATGTAGAGTTTCAGGTTGTTTCCACATTTTCTCTTGCTTTTTTTGTCGTTGTTTTCTTTTCTCTTGTCGTGTAATCGCAGGAAAACTGTACATAGCAGGTTCAGCCATATCTTGATATGATGTAGTATATATATATAAAGAGTGTTATCACACGTTGTTCTGTACAGTACAGTTAGTGATGTATTGACACCATTCCAGCACCAGGTGAGAGTTCAGTACTAGAGGGTATGTACAGTAAGTCCAGCTTGCAGGTAAAGGTGTGAAACACAGGTAACTAGCTGACCTGACCTATATAGTACACTCTATAATAAAATATATAATCCACATATATTCACTTTTATGTATATGTTCCGGGATAACTGTTGTTATCAGCTTGATCTATATATATTCACAGTCAAAATGATATAAAAACTTTAAACATTTCGCGCTCTATTCTAGCATAAACTATCAAAATAGCAAGAGCTTGACAAACACGTCTACACCCTACAGGTAGTCTCTCAACTATGTACATGTACATTTAAATGTTTCGAAACTTTACAGGAATATATCTTCCGCGCATTACATACATGGTGCCTATTTGTTTGCTGAGCCCCTACTATCGGTCGAGCAGAATATCTGAAAAAAACATTTATAATAGACAAATTATTGGCGTCGGAAATACTTGATTTTTTTTTCAAATGCATCACTTGACAACACCAGAATTAAAACTAAAACGTTTTAGAGATTATTATGTTAAAGCGACTATTGATCAAGAGAGCCACAAAAAAAGAAAATTTCAGTTTCGACCCGTCTAAATGCGTCAAATGACAACCATATCACAATGCCGTTCAAATGCAAGCAACAGTAACTGCTGACCTGAAAAGTAGGCATTTATTATAGTTCGATTTTGTATGGCAGTATTGATATCAAGCATTGACCATGGACATAATTGCACTTCAGCGTCATTTAAATTAGAGCGTGCGTCATTAAAGCAAACATAGGCCTAATTAATTTATTTAAATCCACTGTTGATGAGTTGACGAGAACGTTATTCATTTATTGTGCGCGTCAATCTCCGCGCACATTTTCTGCATGCTTAAAAATGTGCGCGTTTTTCCACGTGTGAATGTAGACACCAGAAGAACGTCAGACAGCGCCAGTCTAACGTTAGGCACAAGTGGAGCACACGCTCTAAATTCGTTGTGTTTTAGTTGACCTAGGTGTGTCCCAGTCACACATAAACGACACACAGTTCACGTATGAAAAAATAAAAAATAACAATTTGAGTCCAGATTGTGAAAAAATTCGCAAGGTGGTAGCGAATACACAGCGTGTTTCCAACGCAAAGGGCGAATGAATTGTGCTTTGCTAATGCTTTGAATGCATACAGTGCGCATTTAACTTTAGAATGTTGCCCGTTGCCCGCGACTGTCTGGCGCCCTCAACGGGCAGCCATGTGATACAAAGCAAACGTATATATAGCGTTGATATGACGTTGCTCTAGCGCACCCTACGTGTTTTTGGCGGTCTTCTGGCGTGTAAATTTAAGCGTTCAAATGCGTTCAATATTTTAGACATACCCATATGCTTCGACTATGTGTGACTGAGCCATACGGCTAGAAGAAAAAAATGCCGTTACTGAGCGCACATATTGCGCCTTTTCAACGTTTTCCTAACGCATGCCCATCAAACATATAACGTATATGGGGCGTGCTAAATGCTTCCTGACTTATTTGTGCCTCGCGCTGGAGATGAGCGATGTATTCGGTAACTTTGTCGCCGTGCTAACGCACGACGCGGTGGCAAAACGCTGTGTTCTCGCAGATTTATGCACTTGATTTTTTTATAACACGCTGTATATTCGTCTTCAACTCGCTGGCTCTTCTCATATCCTGACAAAATTTATGGGCGCACAACGACGCACTGTTCTAATTTTAGTCACTCAAGGCGTGGGCTGTGCGTCGTGTATGTGTGACTGGGGCATAATAAACGACAGCCAAACAAGAAGGTTGTAGGCCTACCGTGATAGCAAAGTGCTTAGATTCTGCGAAGACAATGTCGCATGTAGGCCTACATTGTAATTGTAAAAAAAAAATAATAAGCGTTCTATATTCTCATAAAACCACTTTACATAAATTTAGCTGCTAATTTCACCACAGCTAAATTACATATACTAATAGTCATATAGACCACCATTATTATGACGCAGGACAACTAATAGATATTTTTGATATGACGTTAGTGCTTTCCTTTGTCTATAATGCTAATATCATATTTTGTAGATGGAGCAACTACAGTCTTTCATGACGCCCATCACATAAAATATCATTAAATAGATATAATCATATTTTGCAAAATGCTAGAAAGCGTTTTGTGAGTTTGAGAATGCGCTAGTGCTGATGAAGTGGCTGTTTACGTCACGGTCATTAGGGATTTTCTTGTCCAGCAAACACAATGCGTTGACCCAATGTTGATTTAATGTTTGGCCAAGGTCGTAGACGCTGGGCAAACTTAAATCAACATTTTGTCGGAGTGATTTCTAGTGAGGTGACTTTTATGTAGAAATGAGCGCCGCTCTGTGATTTGTGGTTATGCTGTATAGAAGGTCTATATTATATTAATTAGCATCCCCAAAGATAAAATGGAGATATGCGTAGACATATGTCACTTAAATCTCAAGGGGGTGGTAATGTGTAAGCCTCTCTTTTTCTACAAGCGAGCGTTCGTTATTCTGCTTTCAGCTTGTTTCGGATGTCACCTGATCAAGTGTGGGTGTAAGTTTATTTCCGGTTCATTGTGACCGTCAGATGGACTGGGGTGATTATGAAGAGTACACAAAGCTTAACAAAAAGTGTCCTTGAACCTAGCTGCTGCATTTTATATAACTGATTGCACAGATTGCAAATCTGTTATGACTTAATAACCAAGATCTGTTAAAACATATTGAGGAATTTGGCATAGCAGATTGATGAATCTGTTAAAGCAGATCCACCCATCCACCCATCTTGGCGAAACTGTTTCAAATTCGCCAATCTATAATTATGATTCTATTAAAGTGAGGCTATCAGATCCCTAACCTATTTTTTCTTATTTCTCTATTATTTATAATTATGCAATGTAGTTTTTGTTTGTTTTGCATAGGAATGTTAATTTTTAGTTTTATTGGGTGAAATTAGCATTCAAAGTAGGCCAGCTGAGAGCCTAGCCAAAACGCACCGGAAACTGCCGAGCACCGCTCGGTAATAGTCGGTTTTTGTGTGACGTCACACGTTGAACACCCAGCCTGAGATCCAACCTTATCTAATGGGGAAATGGCCAGTGCCCTGTCAGATAGTGACCCAAGCGACCACCACACAAGTGATACTGGGCTGGATTTTTTCACAGATCTAGGCCTAGATCATTGTGATGGGCTAGTGAAAGTTTGGGGGACTAGAGTGCCGCCGTTTTTATTTGAACCGCCTGCAAAGGCAACGCCTGTTTCAAGCTAGGCCTAGACTACTCCACAACAATCACGACACGGGCCACGTCAGTCAGAATGATCAGATAACGTTCAATTCTACTGTAGCCAACCCACTACAAACATGACAAAGGCTTCTAAGGCAATATCCCCCTGATAATAAAATCGTCAACAAAACTGATCAAGGCAATCAACTAGCACTAGGCCTAGCAGTATTGTGGTCAGGTGGAATCACTAGTCCTTCAGCTGTTCAGCGTCAGTGGTAGTCCAACGTTAGATTTATAGGGCAAAGCAAATGCCCTGTAATATTGTAACGTTACTGATGTAGACATCTAGCCTGTAGGCCACAAAAGTCATAACACGTAAAAATGCAGGTATTACGCTAGGCTACTGTTAGACCTAGCCTAGCATGATTAGGCTACTCCTTTTAGTATGATAATATTACATCCCCTACTTTCATAGGGCCTGTCTGGCCATCATATAGGCTAGGATGTAGGGAAATGAAAACTAGATTTTTTTTACTATTTTTATGCCAGATATTGCATTTGTAGTCATAATGTTGACTAGGCTATAGGCCTAGATGCCGCTTTGAATAATTTCACAATAGCCTAATTGGCCACTGGTTTGTATTAGGCCTACTCTGTTTTAGATCAGAAAAAAAATCCAAAATCTAATGAGGGAGGGCGGTAAAAAAAACATTTAGGAAAAAAAAACATTCCACCTTTTTTCAGAAAAGGTAATGAGGGCGACCAAATAAAAAACATTGGACGAATTTCTGGAAAATTTAATGAGGGCGATGAAATAAAAAAAATTGACCTAGATCTATTTTAAATAAAGTTAATGAGGGCGACGAAAAAAAAAAACAAGCAAAAAAAACACAATTTTTTTTATTTCCAGAAATAAACTTGTTTTTTTCGGAATGTTTTTTTTATCTACCAAAATTATTTATTTTTTTTTCCGAAAATTGGCAACAATTCAATGCGCGCGCTGGGCAGAAAAAAACCACATGTTTTTTTGGTTGTGCTTGGTTTACCTCTAATGCGCGCGCTCATCTAAAACAGAGAAAAAAACATAGTGGCCTTATATAAGAGAAATATTTCAAATTCCTTTCATTTTCTTGGATACATAGTAGGCCTAATACCTCTATAGGCCTAGGCCTACAGAGTACAGTCTGTTTCACCAGATCCTGGGAGTAGCCTTTTTTCAATTTAGACTACTCAGTTGGATAATTTGGCATTATATATTGTAGAATCTGATTCACATATTGACCAATCTCTTATAACAAATTTGCCAATCTGTTATAACAAATTTGTAAATCTGTTATAGCGGCGAATCTGTTAAAACAGATTCACTAAACTGTTTCAATAGATTCGCCAATCTGTTTTCACAGATGCAACAGCTTGTACACAGATTGGCGGATATATTACTGGTGAATCTGTTATCGGCCAATCTGTTGTAACAGACTCGCCAATCTGTTGTAACAGACTCGCCAACCTGTTATAACAGACTCGCCGATCTGTTATAACATATTATTATCTGTTATAACAGATTCACTAAACTGTTTCAATAGATTCGCCAATCTGTTTTCACAGATGCAACAGCTTGTACACAGATTGGCGAATTTATTACTGGTGAATCTGCTATCGGCCCAATTGTAACAGGACAAATTGTTCTGGCCCTTCCAGGGTTCTGTAACAGAGTTCGTTCGTGATAATTTCAAAATTAAATAGTTTTTTTTAATAAATCTATTATTTATAAAGAAACATGACATAATACAACCTATAAGCCAGGACAAGTCACTCGGTGAAATGGCTTCCAACAAGCTGGAATCGAGCGTGTGATCGTGATTTATATTATCACCATGCGGAGCAAAAACAAGCTGCCAAGCCTCCAACCCCAATGTTGGTTGAATGTTAGCCTACCGCCAGCGACGCTGCCCCATCATTAAAGCAACGTCGGATAAACGTATCGTGTGACTGGGATACTACCATATAAAACATCGAGTCGTTTCTTAATCTAGTCCAATATATACACCTAACCAAGAGAGAGGATTTATTTGTATTTATTTCGCAACCACTGACAGCCGCGACATCATGAGCTCATTTCGACGGACATCTAGTTGCTTGTTTTCCGTCTGTAGGATGTTAAAGCTGAAAGGAAGCAGACGTGTTAAGTAAACCTGACAGAGCTATAGGCCCCCTATGCTAAAAAAAACACCTTCCCGGATCCTCGTCGGGCAGCTGATAGTCGCCGTACATACACCAAACATATTTAGTGTTTGCTGATTTTACGGTAATTTGAACGACTGAAACAAACCTTTAAACAAAAAGGGTTTGTTATTAAGTTTTGATAGTGGAGCAAAGGGATGTGTTCATGAATGTAATGTCATGTGGCGTGATTGGTGATTGCTGCACCGTTCTCCTCTGCAAATCCAAAAGGCAGTAGCTGCATACCTTTCAAGTGAGCAGCTACTGCGGTTTGGTTTTGCATGCACTGTTCTTGTTGACCTTCTCTTTATTGATGAATACCGGGGATGTCGGCATCATCGTGATGCCGACTACTTTATCGTGGCTTGACCAGCCTAATAACGAAGTCCTAAACGAAGGCACTCATTTACCTCATTATAGATAATAAAAACCCAGGCCGCATTCTTTATTATATAATATATAAAGTATATATAAACACAGATGTGATTCTTCCTATGGGGATATATGGGACATACACCGATCTAAAACATGTGCAGTGGATATATCTAAAAAAAAATGATTGACGTAGAGGATGCCCCACAATTCTTCATAATGTTTTTGGTAAACTGCAACATAATTGAAAAATACAATATCCCTACATGTTCATGTATCAGATCTAAAAAAATATACATTTTTTGTATTTATATAAAGATATACGGTACTTTTACATATTCATGCTTCAGATTGAGAGACAGGTCAATTTATATTGCATAGTATATCCATGTCATATAATAGCCAAATATGTTGAGATATGGAAGAAAAAAATCCTCGCAGCTATGTTTGAAAACAATGTACACTATCTTGGCTAAAAGTGTATATCTAAAAGCGTAATTTTTATAATTATGAAAATTATTTGAAATTATTGCAGTAATTGAATAATTAATTGTATAACATTTTCTGTATGTTTCAGGTTCCAGAGTACCATATGCCTTATAAGAAAGCGAAGCATCCTGTGTGTACATACAGCGCCAGACAGACGAAACGAGTGCCCCTTACTACATGCCACCCTGACCATCCTAATCCTGTAGTGGAGGTTGTAGAAGCCAAAGGATGTGCGTGCATGACATGCTCGTCCACCGATACGACCTGTTTATCTCTCACATGAATTATAGAATCTTAGGATTGGGATTATTCCACATTGATATGAACGTCGCATTCAATCACTACTCTATTCCACAAAAAATCATGCCGTCGTGTTTTTAGTTTAAAATGAAGTTATACCATTAATATCAGACATTCTGACCAGGAACTCTTGGAAATTGAATTGAAGATTTTGAAGCCTTGTAAGAAGATGTACCAAATCAACTCAATTTCCCCCATTCATCATTTAAAATCAGTAATTGCGCTGGTGATCCATTATTATAAACGAGCAAGAAATTATACATTTTACTAAAGATTTATGACACACATATAAAAAGGTTATTGTGGTAACTATAGCTATAATTGGATACATTAATAAACGGAATAATGCCATTTTTGGACGGCGGATCCCGCCTTAAAAATAACAAACATTGAGGTGATATTTATTTATTTAATTATTTATTTATTTATTTGATAATTACTCTTTTATTTTGATAGTGATATGTGTTTTCAATGTTGATATTACAGAAGGATAGTTAAAATTAATTGATTCAATTTCCATTTATAAAATAGTATTTTTTGAATTATTACATTAATATTTCTCAACTTTGACAAGATTAAACTCAACTGACAATGTCAGTCACGGGCCTTAATGTCTTCAAGACGAAGATAATATCATATTAATGGTAGGCCTACTAAATGTGACAAGGCACTACAGACTGTAGTGCTAAACGAAAAATCAGTAACTGATTACTTTTCAACCAAGGAGCTACTGTCTTTAGGCTTTGTAGAGCAGAGTAGGTCTACACAGGAACACGAAATAAATATATGTAACACTACACTACAGTATTATACCTTATGTTAGCATTGCGATTCTACGAATTTACAAATAAAATACTTGTTATGAATGAATAAATTCAGATTATATTGTTGCAGACGCTTGTCTTTTTAAAGTTGACCCCCCCCCCCACCCCTTAAAATACACATGTCAAATGAGTTGTAGATTAAAATTTTAAAATTGTGTTCAAACATATGATAATTTTAGTACTTGGTAATATTATATAAACATGATCAAACTAGGATACCTGTCAGATACCCTTATTACAAAAAACAATCACCAATAACTTTTGGTGATCCTTTCAGTGCGCCTTTCAGACTTTATCACCACCTTAACCACCACCAGAGTCTACCTTTGTTCAGAAGACACAATAGTAAATCTGTTTAACAAAATGATAGAAAATCACAATAGAATACCCCCAATTATTCTTATTCGCCGACAAATGTTACTTTTGTAAGCTTACATTCAGCTTACAAAAGCAACCGGTTACTTGGCCTTTCAATAGTTTATCGATCTGGCTGCATCTTCAAAGCCAGTGTACATGTCAATTTGAATGCTCATTGTACTTCAATGCCAAGTCATTATATTGCCTGAGTGTCTTGTTTTGTCAATACAACCCAATTAGTGCAAGATAATTGATTAGGAATGATACCTGGACTAAACTCCCCAGACGAATGCCATGAGTCCCTAAAGTCCCTCCTTGTGTTTTTTTAATTCAAGATGGCCGCCACCATATAACGCCCTGTTAAAAAAAACAGGGATATAACCCTATTCCTCACTTTTGCAGTTAAAAAATGTTTTTGGTGTGTCTACATATGCCTTAAGACACAAAGAAAAATGATATCAGTCTTTTCCTTAATACCACAAATCCAAAATGTCCGCCATATTGTTTTGAATATGTTAAGCGATCTCTTAAAGAAAACAAAAATATATCGTTGTTAAACATGAAATTTATTTTTTGGTCAAACCCATGATCTAGAACTTATTTAGATCACAAATATTTTATTATATTGAGATTATCAACATAAATCCCACATAGTAGTTAATTCTATCATAGCGGATGACGCTTCGGTGTGTTTTCGAATTGTTTTACCACTATAAATATTGATTGACTTTGTCAAATTGACATAATTTGTTCTCTGGTAAACCAATAACAAGACTAATTTAAACTGTATGAGCGTCACATTAAATTTTTCATTAAAACACGAACATGATTAGAGTGATCGAAAACTCAGTCTTAAGGGTTTGTTGTCCGTGTTGTCAGTGGGTCATAAAATAGGAATTATGCTTATCATAACTATATTTGGTTTTAGCTGCACGTCAATCATCTCAACAGTCACAGTTTTAACAAGTTTTGCCAATAAAAGAAGAGGCCATCGTTGTACAAAAAAATCCATTTTTGCGAAATTTGAACATCTATGAACGGTGAAAAACGACCATGAGATAATTTTCATCCCCAGCCTGCAGCAATTAAGTCATCATTGCAAAGCTACTCCTGTACAGCAACATGAGTTTAGAAGTACGTGACGTCGGAGGGAGGCCTTCGAGCAAAAATCCATCAGAAATTAAGGACTTGCGATTTACACGTTGCACGGATATGTCGATACTCGTCCAGTGACGATGCTCTTTTCCGCATACAATTTTAGCATGAAGAATTCATCAGCTTTCGCAACATTTTCATGGCTGGAGTCTTTGTCTTTCATTTGAAGTCCTTGCAATTCATCTCATTGGGACTGAATCAAGAACAGAATTAGCCTTTCTTTACAAATATGGTGAGGGACGATGTGTCAATAAATTTGCACATCTGGTGATCAAACTCTTCAATATATTTGATGGAAGCAACTTGACATTTTTTACGTTCCACCATTTTGGGCAAAATTTAAAATGCTTCCAGCCAGGACAAGATTCTAGCATAACTGAGTGGTTATTTTTTTTTTATCTTGGTGTCATTTTCGTTTCATTGGCGAGTTCATTGGCGTGGTCTACAAACTTGTTTGGGTTGGGAATAACTTATCATATTATTGATTAAGGCTATATGTTTCAGGTCATCGTTACACAGGCACTAAGTCATATAATGTCAAGTTTGGTCGTATCCTTTTGTTAAGCAAGTACACAGCTCTTTAGCGAGGCAAGAGTGTATGATAGAAAAAAAACAGTATATGGAAGAATCATAATTAATACACTAATCATTACACAAAACGGTCACAAGATCAAGTATGTGTTATTTACAACTGATTGTGACAGTTTAACACACCCACAATGTTTTTATTCAAAATTTAATTTGCCCCTAAATCAATTATAAACGAAATAAGCTTCCAATTTCTATTACTATTCAGCTTCTCAGTAGATTAGTCATTAGTAATAATTTTATAATGGTAATGCCATGATACTGGAAATCAGTAGCCTTGGTTGGGCGGATCATGTGAACGACAGCTGGAGCACCCAAAACTATCACTGTGATATTATAATGGAGATGTAACCTTTGGGATGGTCAGACACTGTAGTAA
This sequence comes from Flabesymbios commensalis, assembly GCA_964017125.1. Classification (NCBI taxonomy): domain Eukaryota; kingdom Metazoa; phylum Annelida; class Polychaeta; order Terebellida; family Flabelligeridae; genus Flabesymbios; species Flabesymbios commensalis. Next base: position 32,118,084 of record OZ024906.1, on the reverse strand, counting down.
ATCAGACTTTTTACCAGACCTGAGCTTTCCGTTGTCAGATAAAGATGATGGCGCTCTTCAGTTCTCATACCTAAATAATTCATCTAATTCAAAATCTGGCCTTGACTGCAGTGATAAAAAAGATAAAACACCAACGACACATCTTTTTAGTGCATTTACCTTATTATTATTTTCCTTCGATTTAGTATCAGTACGCTTTGCAAATGTTTGAGGAGCTACCTTCCTAATGGTATTATAAAAGAAACCTCTCATTTTTCGTCATGCCGTTTTCTCTCTCTTACATAAGCAGTCTCTACAACACTGGCTGGAATTACTCCTTAATTATAGAGTCGCATCCATTCTGGAGAGAAAAGGGTTTTTTGGACGTAGTATTTTGAAAACATAAGGAACATCTTTTGCAAATTTATCTCAATAACTAGAACCCTCTTCATGATGCTCCATATTTTGGACGCTAGTGATGATATCTGTGACCTCCTCAAAATCATTAAGGGCCTGCAGCTTCTCACTTAGGGCCAGGACATGCTCATCCATTTTCTAAACAACAAAATCAAAATTCTTGCAAAACATCAGGATGCTTATGCACGAGTTGAACCATGTCCTTCACATGAACCGGAAGCCAACGAGAGAATAGGTTTGGTCAAAAATAAACACCAAGCCACATAATTCACCAATAACTTGGATATTAAGATCAAAATCCCCCTCTCTGAGGAAAACAACAAAGCGACAACGGAGCATCTCATGATCTGATGCTAGTACCATAGGCACTCCCTTTCCACAACCACCCCTCCCCACTACATTATACACCAAGGTGGACAACAGAAAAAGTCGGATAGCAGACGACAAGCTGCCTTGTCTGGGAGAAGAGGCAACATGCCAATGTTGGCCATTGGCTTCACACTTTCGTCAGGAAGTATTGATGAGTTGAAACCTGTTCAAGTTCCTATGTCATCAGACTTGAGTTCATCTTGTGCAATCGATTCTGATGCCTTCAATATCCAGACATAATCTTCAGTTACTGCCCCTGAAATTATGTCATGTCTAAGGCCGTGCAGGATCGTCAGTGCGCCTAAGTAGGACATCAGCATTAAATTTAGCTCAGCTTGGAAACAACTGAATATGATGCAGGGAGTTCTGGTTTGGGATAAATGTTGAGGTAAGTACAATTTAAATTTTCCTCTGGTGTTCCCCAAGGTTTTTATGTGACATATGGTTCGTAACAGTAATAAGTGCCCCATGAAATTTATCTTTGGACAAGTTGGATCTCTTGTGTTGGTCAATGTTGTCGAGATCAGTGGTTGTAAATACTTTTCTAATGTTTGTCGGAACAACATGCCTGGTTTACAACTCTTTCTCTTTGGTATGAAACACACAATACAAACTTTTCAAATGTGGAAATCATATGTTCCAGCTTAGCATTAGTGTGCAATATTAGCCCCATATACAATGGGAAAGACATCTCGCGGGCTTTGTTATGACGCAGCACTGATTTTCCAGATATCTGTCGCTATGCAGTGTTAAGCATTACCAGTTGAGATAAAATACATGCAACATTTGTTCTCTGCTTGTTGCTTCCATCATTAAAATATGTTGGTCCTTGCAGTAATATTCTAAGAAATGTTAGCAACTGCTCAGGAACATAATATGTTGTGCAGTCCTCCTTAAAACGTCCAGTTATTGATGCTGGCGATGAGGATATGATAGTCTCTCTGATGGATAGAGCTTCCTGCAAAATAATTCTCGAACTTTGGACAATTTGCTCATACTCAGATTTCAGAGCCTCACCAATAGTTTGCTTTTGAGCAATAAATGTCATATGGCCACGGCCTGATCCATTTCCTTCAACTTTCAATTCATTGGAGCCATGTTTTGTATATATTTTTAAGTGAATCTCTGTGGTAGCTGGCTTTTTTTCCAGCTCTCTCATCTTTTTATGGTACATTTCTATAAGTTCATTCACAAGCAGGGGATACATTTTTTCTTCAACAACATAAGCAGCTAACGCAAACACCACAAGAGTGTTCAAAGAATCCTAGTAACCTGAGCTTGCAGTGCCTTGTCTGTTTTCCTGGCAGCAGAGCTGCTAAGCTTATTGTAGGAACAGTGGTAAAGAATATCACCTGCATGTGCATCTGATGTTGTTTGCAACTTAGCAAACAACTCCCAATCAACTCAAGGCTTTGTTAATTTTTGATTACACCACAAAGGTAATTCTTAGCAAAATGTGTTCAGACACATTTTGTCTTAGGTATTCCAACACCTACACTTCATACTCTCTTATCTGGATTGACATGCAGAGGTATATAGACTCGGTAACCATGACTGATGTACAAGTCTATATACATGTACATACTTATATTTATGCAAACATGAATAATTTTTCACACATTAAATTTCATTCTAACAATTTCAACATGTGTCATATACCTCCTGACCAGATAACAAATCATATCAACCCATTGAGCATTTATTAAATGACAGCAAAGCTAAAAGCAACACAACATATTCGCACACAATATAACGGGATTTCAGGCTTCAACCTGTTTTTGTTTTAAGAACTCATCCCGTGTTGTTAAGTGTAAAAACGAGCTCAATTTTTTCAGCATTTTTTTATGATATCTACAAAACCTAATGTTGAATGTTATTCTGACATTTTTCTGCAATATCTTGAAATTATAACGCCATATCCTCACATGTATTGCCGTATCCTGACATTTAAATATCATATGCTGATTTTAGTGTTATTATGTTATTATATTTTAAAGCCATGCCCCGACATTATAATACCATACAGTGATAAAATGGCCAATTCTGCTATTGAAATGCCATCTCCTGACGATATACTGCCATATCCTTACAATGAAATGCTATGTTTTGACATCATAATACCATATCATGACAATAAAATGTGATATTATGATGTTGAACTGTGATATCCTAACATTACAGTGGCTTATCATGACGTCATTATAATGATATACCTTACCATACAATGACATGTTCTGATATCAAATTATGTCTCCTGACTATATACTGCCATATACTTTCTTAAAAATGTAATAATAACCCTTTCACTACGTATGCTACCCCGTGTACATTGGAGTACTACGCCATCGCAAACATTTGGGCTTGTAATAAAAAGGTTGATTTTGATGTTAAAATATCACACACTGCCATCATATTGTCAAGTCATAACTTCTAATGTCATATTCTGATATAAAACTGTAATTTTCTCATATTGTGACGTTAAACTGTCATATTCTGACTATATATATTCAGTTAATGATGATATAGTCTCACATTAATTGTCATGTATATTGACAATGGAATGCTACATCCTCACATTATAATGACATAGTCTAGCATTACATTATTATTGATATAACCTAATAACATGTGCCGGTAAAGTGACATATCCTGACATTATAATAATGCCATCCCCTGCCATTTTATTCTAGGGCTTACATGATGACAATTATCAAACTATATGACATGTAACGATGTATTTGTCGGGAACGCGGTTAATATGATCTCTTTTTATGGAGATGAATGCGTTAGTTATCTTGCCTCAGTCATACGTGGGCGTATAACTGCCCACAGGACACTCTGCGACGCATCATCGTGTGCCCAAAATGGTAATAACGTAACATGCCACAGCTTGCAATGATTTAACATTGATACAAAGTTGCCCAATCATTGATAATTACAGATTGACATACAGGCCACAAGACTTTTGTATTGCCCGCACCAACGTGCGGAGAATTACAAGCAAGTCAATGATTTATAAAAGATATTATGGACGGCAGAGGTGCTTGATCTTTGCACCTGGTGGTTAATAACAATGGCATGCATGCTGACGTTTGTATGACGCTATGGTGTAAATAATAGAACATCCCGAGGTCTGCTTACATGGACAATGCTGATCATCCTTCAGATCAGAAGTCGTTCCTTTAAAAGGGATTAGCCCAAACAACACATTTTAGTCAAGGATAGAAAAAGCCGCCATTTGCCCAAGGCACCGACATATCGTGATTTTCATTTCTGATTTGTGCTATATTATAAGAAAAAAATTCGGTGCACACTATAATAGTTTTATCTGATCAAACATCATATTAATCTCACTTCAGATTCATTGCAAGATTGTTTTCATTCCAATGACAATGACAGGTGTGGATATATCTCTAATTGTGTGTCACATCACATTACATTATATTGTAGATCATCATCTAAAGAGTAAACTTTCAATGCCAAATATTTAAGCCTTTTTTTATTCCGCAGGTTGTTTAGTGTTATCATAGCTTAACCACATATGGTTAATCTATGGTGTTATTGTACTGTTTGCTCAAAATGGTCCACAAGTACAAATCAGTCTTTGGCTTGCTTGTATTTCTCCGCAGGCTTCTCAAGGTATGAAATAGTGCCCCCACTCCTTCTGCTGGTTAATAACAGCCATTGAAGAAATGGTACAGAAAACATGTTCTCAACTGCTTTGTGCAAACAGGTTTAAAATAATTTGGAATACAAAAATATTTGTTTTCAATTTGCATTTGTCACAAAATAGTATTATCATTAATGAATGAAAGAAAGGTAATGAATGAAAGAATGAATGAAATAATTAATTATTTAATTAATTATTTAATTGGTGAATTGATGAACGAATTAATGCTAATTAACAACTACGTATCCGATAAACTAATTAACCAAGCAAATGACGTAATAAGAGAGGTATCCCTTATTACCAATTGACGGCTTACCGTTAATAATGAGCGAGCAGATGAATGAAAATGTACATTTTAAAAACAGTTTCTGTTGCACTATTTTTTATTTTTTTTAATATTATAGCAGGTTTTGGCACATAATTTTATTTTCTATAAATATAAATACCAGTTGGTCTCTGTTACTCATATGCATAAAGTCAACGCTTACATATGGAGCGTGAATAAATAACTATATATGACACTGAATACGAGTTGTGATTTATGTTACCATCAGTTAATTACCCTCGAATACATCTTAATCTGTCACACTCAGTAAGAATTGTTAATTATGTGACCAGTAGTTAAGTCACCTAAAATTCATCCTAATTCTGTGACACTGAATACGAGTTGTCACTTATGTTACCATCAGTTAATAACCCTCAAATACATCTTAAATCTGTCACACTCAGTAAGAATTGTTAATTTTGTGCCAAGTAGTTAAATTACCTAAAATTCATCCTAAATCTGTGACACTGAATACGAGTTTCATAAATGTGACCAGTAGTTAATTAACCTGAAATACTTCCTAAATCTGTGACACTGAATACGAGCTGTAAATTTTATGACCAGTAGGTAATTAACCTGAAATACATCATAAATCTGTGACACTGAATACGAGTTGTCAATTGTGTGACCAGTAGGTAAATTACTTAAAATGCATCCTAAATCTGTGACACTGAATACAAGTTGTCACTCATACACATGTGATATGCACACACGTTTTCCATACGAAACGTACAAGTTTTCGAAGTACACCTGAGACTACAGAGCAACACAAACATGCTGAACATCAAGATGGGTATATTTGGGGTTAGCGTTATATCAGACCTCCACTCATCCCTTCCTATGTTAACCTGATATTGTTTAAAGCAGGTTAGAATAATAGTCTGGGAGCCAGTTTTCAAAAAGCTGCTAGTTTTTTTAGTTCGCTTGACCAAAAAAGTGGCAAAGGCCTGATATGTGTATATGACAGGGAAATATCCCTGGAATATTATTAGGGTGGATGTAGAAATATATCGTGGCAGCAATTTTTTTTTAAATGAGGGATTTTCATTTTGACGACCCCTTGTTATAATAAAGTTATCTTTCTTATATTTATATACAGACCTAATAAAAACATAGACCTACCCTTAGAGCGTTGAAAGTCAATAATAAAAAATAAATTATCACTCTTCGTAGTATGTAACGTTTCCGTTTACTGTACATCTGTATGATTATGATCACTGCCATGTCTATACTTTTATAGAAAACCAATGAGCATGCTGACCCTATCCCATTTAGATGTGATTATTATCATGCCAATGTCTGCTGACCTCATGTGATAAATCCGTCATCCGGTACCACAATGGCAAATTTAAAAAAAACTACCTTGTTGCATTAAGGACTTACGAGGCCAAACGTCCGGATGAGGTACTCTCGGTTACATTTTTTTTCGACCCCCTTGTTACCACAAAATCTTATTTTTTATAATTATAAACAACTTTCATACTTTTGTTGCCACATTTTATCATTTAATACATTCAAGACGAAGGATATGTGAAGTTTTAATATTTTGACAACAAAAATCTAACCTGTTTTTTTTTAAATATTTGTCACTGTTCACCAAGACGTAACATTTCCGTTTCATGTGTAGATGTACATATACGCGCATTGTATTTTGTGTTTGTATCTTGTGTTTGTTTGATTTTTATATACCTATTATCTGTATGGGAAACCATGATCTGTCACCTTCAGGTTGTATGAAGTAAAATGCCAGGATGGGGTATTCTCCTTAATACTTTAATTATGTGTCACTATAGTATAGGAATTAGTTTTCAAGAGATCAATGTACCCCCGATGCTCAGAGACTCTTATTCGAACTATCCCAGTGATAACTTTTTTAGTGATAAAATAGGAATTTGACGATTTTGTGGATATAATTACAATTTGGACATAAGTTTAATATAGCATAGGTAAAATATAATCAAGTTTTAAAATATATTCAATTCTAACAACAGAAATGTGTTGTCTTCACATAGTCTTTTTTAAACAATGTGAAGTCAAATTGATAAACCACCTTTAAATATCACCAATATCAACTGTAATGCCTGGAATTGTTCGACATCTCGCGCAGCCTTGGATCCGTATCTGAGGTGGCATCATGCAGAATTCCTTGAGGAGGACGTATGAAGAGTTAAAATAGTTTTGCTTAGTGCAGCATGGTGCCAGTTCCTGAATAGTTCATGTGATAACTAAAATTAACTGCAGCATATATTCTAGAAGGAAAGATATAGCAATGTTCATTAAATGTTTTTCTCATCAATGCAATTCTTCTATGCTGAATAATATTTACAGAATGTCCTGTTCTATTCACCTAAATTATTAGCAATATCCAGCACCAGGCTGTGGCATTGCCATTATCCAGATACACTGCTAACAAGCCCAGTGATTTAATATCAGTGAAATGATTGTGGGCCGAGTGTAACATACCACTCGGCCAACGATATACTACTACTACTCTCTGCATTATACCTCTTCTCATTTAAATATGTTTTACTAGTGTACACTGTACCTTACATCCATTATGTTGTCCTCGGACATTATTTTTTCAGATTTTCTCTCAATATGTGGATTTAATCTTTGCTGCTTGCTGCTGGTAGGAAAGGACTTCTAAAATTTAACTGACTTGCTGACTTCGCACTGGAGTTCTCTATTATGTGCTCACGGTATCATATATTCTATATATGTTAGCAAGTACATACGTATAACTATACTAACAATGTAAATCTCTAAAAAAATCTACTCGGCTAGTATCATCAGAATGTTATCATGTACTGTACTAGTGTGAATATATATATATTTTTTTAAAGTAGCACAAAATTATGTGAAATATCACACAATACTTCAAGTTATCAATTGTCTGGTTTGTGCGTTGCAGATAATTATTGTTTACCTATAATTATACTTTTATCATTAAGTATTCCACGACACAAATACGAATAAAATAACATTGCTATAACAAAGACGACATAAACTTATTCGAGGTGTTTGTTATGGATATGTCATGAAAAACTTTGGGCCCAGCCTTTCTTTTCCATGCATATTGCCTATATTACCCAATTTGTAACCATCGCCAACATGTCATTATATGTTATCGGCCTCGATGAGTTTTGTAATGCACATTCCCACCAAGAAATCTAGTTTCCTTGTTCAAACCTATCAGTGGTATAGATCTTTATCAGCTACCATTTCGACCCCTTCTAATAACTGAAATATCGCTAACAATCTAAGTATATCATCCTGTGGTCCCACACAATTCACAACACATTACTGACTGTGACGTAAGACAGATTTGTATGCCACCTGGTGGTGGTGAATAATGTCTTTAATAATGGCTTTATAACCAGTGCGCTAGCTGTGTTAATTTATTTCTAAATATTGAATTTCTGCTCTCTATGGGTGGGGTTAAAACAAACAAAACTTAACATGTGTTTCATCGTGAATGTATTCAAGGACAAAAATGTGGGAAAAGTTGTATTAAAGCTGTTTATAACTATAAAAATGAGAATTTTTGTAATACATATGGTCGAGAAAAGGTAACTCAAGATAGTACCCAATCCGTTCTTTTTACCTCGTAAGTTTTTTTCTAACTTGATATGGTGGACCCAGATGACAGATGGAGACGGCAGGCATTAGCATGCTCATAATTATACACATGCAGAGCCAACGAAAGGGTTACATTCTACGAATTTTGAGGGGTTTTTTAATTGGAAATTTTCATTTCAGCGCTAAAAGGGTTCTAAGGTTCACGTTTCCTGAAAAATATCATAACTTCAACTATGTTTCGTCTGGAAAGTATTTAATGGCCAAATGTGGCAAGAGTGGTATTAAAGCTGTATATAGCTATATAAATAAAAAGTATGTTACTGCAAAAGGTTCAGCAAAATGTAAATGGTGAGATTACCCCATCCGGACTGTTAATCTTATTGTAAGTCTTATTGTAAGTCTTTCATGCAACAAGATAAGGTTTTTCTAACTTGATGTGGTGGAACCAGATGACAGATTTACAAAATGAAGACAACGGCAATCGCATGCCTAAAATCATACAATTGTAGAGCGGATGGAAAATTTACAATCTACAAACTTTGGGATTTTTTCGAAATATTGACTTTCAGCGTTCTGAGGGGGGGGGGGGGGTTGACGTTTTCTGAAAAATACCATAACTTCACATTTGTTTTGTCCGGAATGTATTTAATGACAAAATGTGGCAAGAGTGGTATTAAAGCGGTGTATAACTATAAAAAAAAAAGATTCTGCTATTACACGGGGTCGACAAAATACAATTAGAAATACTACCCCATTCGAATCTTTGACCTCATAAGTAGTTCATGCAACAACTTATGGGTTTTCAAATGGAGCATAGTGGTACGTACTAAATGAGTCGTGGACCAAATGAGGTAATGATACCTTTGTATGCTCATAACCATGCGAATTTACATAATTTGTGTGTGATGAATTCGAATCAGTCGGATAGCATTCTATATTTGGTGACTTTTACCTACAAATTAGCAAACCACAAACTGGCTGCCAAAATGTAAAGAAACACCCGTATTTTCTATGGTATATAGCAGATAAAAGTACAATGTATGGTTTGTATTTTTTTTTCTGGGTGAGAGTGAGAGGCGAGAGTCTTGTGTATTGACTCTGTCAGTCATGGCGGCATTAAAACGATACCTTTAAAAGTATCGCTTAACACACATTTATTATGAGGAATTTTTCTGTTCATTTTCCTTAATTTGAAATACAAAAATGCTTAAAGTGATTGGGATATACTTCTATGTTGGTTGTACATTTGAAAAGATACATAATCGAACGTTTAGCACACAAAGGCTTCGTTATGGGTAGGTCGATTACTCAAGCATTCCCGTCATGACAAGACGATTAGCCAGTCTTGGATTAATTATGTATCAACGCCGTACAATATGGGCCAAAATCCAACAAACAATGGCTAGGGGGTTTATGTCCACCGGGTCGGTAAGTGGCAATTAATTACAATATAAACAAAATGGCCCTACAAACTGTATTTAAAGGCGGCATTGGTATCGTATGCATCCATGCATTATAAGTATATATAGTATATGGCAAATGTCATATAAAATAAAAATAATATATACCTTTTTGATATTGTACTCATTGATTATTTGCACTTGGTTGCATAAAATTATCTACTGAAAAGTTTAATATATAGGCCTACAGTGTTATCTTTGAATTGAATATTGTCTGATATCACAACACTTAGCAATTAGAGAGGGAGGGCAATTTTTGATTACTTTAATTTTGCGCTAATTGAATATTCATATTTACCGCTAGCTTTAAATGGATAAATATATGCCTGCTAACTCACATAAAAATGCAAGGCCTTCAGCACACAGTAGCGATATTGGTGTCAACGAGGTATTTACGCAGACCGTTTAAAGTGCGATAGCAAACCCCACCCTTCGCCACCCCCCTCAGGGCCGGTGTGTGTGATCCGTGTGGTGCGACAAAGCCTGGGAGCGGTGTGTGTGGTGTGCACTGCCATACACGTTGTCTGCACTGTAGCCCCAGTTGTAAGATAACATTGCGCACCACCTAGCCCAAGTGGGTACTGATTTAGATGTGCACAAATAATACTAGTAATTATTTGTCATCCATTCAGGGGAACGGAGGGAGCAGTGCTGCTATAGATTTATTTATACACATTAGATCCAGGGGAGACCGGGGATAACTATGATATCTTTTGTCGCCTCGGAGCAGACAATAATAGAGTTAAAGGGAGGGTGTTAAGGTTTTAAAATATTTTTTGGCCATTATTTTGGCTTAATTATACTATTCAAAGTACATCCCAAAATAAATCATCATTAAATTTGTAATATATGCCACGAAAAAGTGCATTTGAAGTAGGCCAAATGGATCTCATATTGAGGGTCATAAAAAACGCTCCCACTATCAGCAGCTGCCGTGTGACGTCACACGGTGAAGTCGTATGCCTACAGCAGTCCACTTGCACTGATCCTATAGTGATCCCGCAGTCACTACCCAGTTGTACAGCGTCTTGTTCATGGATTGTCCTACAAAGTTTTAATGTCATCTTTGTTTAAATTGTTATCATGCCAAAACGTTGCGTCTCCGGTTTGTGTAACAATACAAATGAAGATGTTACAGCACTAATACATGGCCAAAAGATTCCCAAATCTCACGCAAGTGGGATCGTTTTGTGAAACTCGACAGAGCTAACTGGAAGCATGGTAATCCCGCATATGTTCTGTGTGGTGTTCACTTCAGACAACTTAATGATTTCATATCTTATGGTCAGTGGAGACATACATTCAGTTTTCACTCCCGGCCTACCCAGGGTAAATGTCCCAGAATATATCTAGATCAAACGTCTAGTTCTAACCGTTAGGCCTACTGCTACCAGGGCTAATGATGACGATGATGACTTCAACACCCCCATAACCACTTATTACTACCAGAACGCATAGCAATCACGACTGTTTTCAATTTCAGCAACTTTTATACACGTAGAATTGTGGTTCACGCCTGTGATACCAGATTGCATTATTCAGATACATAATTATATAAATGATAATTTTTTGAATAAAACTGTTCATGAAAACTCAGCCCCACGGGGAACAAAAATAATTCATATTAGGTGATCAGGCCTACATACTGCCCGACCCAGGGTTGTCACCAAAAACTTGGAAAAATTAGTAAGACTAGCCAAACGGCGCTGAAAACAAAATTAATATGTTTATTTACAATATTTCAAACTCTCGCCTGATAAAATTCAATAAGAGCGCCGTTGGGGTTAAATTCCATAATTTTGATAATTTTTTTGTAAATAATTCAATGAATAAATACGACCGAACTTCCCATAACTTTGTTCTGAGACGTCGAACGCAGATGGTTTAACCATCAACATGCTACACTTTTTAATGAGAAAAGGAAAATTCCTGTGACGTATCGACATAAACTGGGAATTACCATGATGACATCGCCTACCCAGCAAACACAAGACATTTGTAAACCTAAAACACTTGTACAATGCTGAAACAACGTCGGAGACGTTGGGCCAGAGTTGTACAAATGTTATACAAATGTTTTGTGTTTGCTGGGTAACCACATTGGTCCAGCATTGGCGGTGATGGGGATTTAGACAAATTTGTTGTGTCCGAGCCGTTACGCTTCGCAACTCGCATCAGATCCGGCGAAAGGGGGGCATGTGGTCATTAGCATTTATGGCAGGGCGGTTAACAAGGATGCGCGTTGTTTGAATACAATGTCGATCTTTGATGGAAGTGAAGAGAGAAATTCTCAAATTCGACGTTTTCGAAGCAGACCTTCTTTCTGATTCTATTTTCCTTGGTTTAACTTTCGTTAATAGGCTACCAAATATCATCAAAATCGTTTGAGAATTTTGACTGAGTCAGAGTGAGTTGACGGGGGAGTTCACAGGTTCACTACTCTCTGAGAAATCGGATAAATCTCCATCGCTAGTTGTAGCCATTTTGACAGAGACCTCTTCATGACTTCAACGTGTGACGTGCCAGGCTGTTCGGGAGTTTCCGTGACCGTTACAGAATCCGAAGTGACTTCGGCTCGAAAAATCTAACAAAAACATTTTTTTCACCAATAATAAAAAAATTTAGGTAAAAATGAAATTAGCTGTTTTAATTAATAGGATATGTTCCATTTATTGATGCTCACCCAACCTTAACCTTAACACCCTCCCTTTAATAGAAATATCATGTTTGTTATTCATGGAAAAAAATGTTCAAAAAAATAAATCAGTCTAGAGCAGTGCAGGCATGGATCTGGGAAATAAAACTTAGACTTTGGAATTGTGGATGTTTGATTGATTGATTGATTGATTGATTGATTGATTGATTGATTGATTGATTGATTGATTGATTGATTGATTGATTGATTGATTGATTGATCGATCGATCGATCGATCGATCGATCGATCGATTGATTGATTGATTGATTGATTTATTGATTCATTCATTCATTCATTCATTCATTCATTCATTCATTCATTCATTCATTCATTCATTCATTCATTCATTCATTCATTCATTGACCGACTGATTCATTGATTGTTTGATTGTTTGATTGATTGATTGATCGATTGATTAAATGATTAAATGATTGATTGATTGATTGATTGATTGATTGATTGATTGATTGATTGATTGATTGATTGATTGATTGATTGATTGATTGATTGATTGATTGATTGATTGATTGATTGACTGAGTGATTGATTGATTGATTGTTTGATTGATTGATTGATTGATTGATCGATCGATCGATCGATCGATCGATCGATCGATTGATTGATTGATTGATTGATTGATTGATTGATTGATTGATTGATTGATTGATTGATTGATTGATTGATTGATTGATTGATTGATTGATTGATTGATTGATTGATTGATTGATTGATTGATTGATTGATTGATTGATTGATTGATTGATTGATCGATTGATTGATTGCTTTATTGATTGATTGATTGATTGATTGAGTGATTGAGTGATTGATTGATTGATTGAGTGATTGAGTGATTGAGTGATAAACGTTTTCTGTTTGTCTGTTTGTCTGACATGTGGACAGCAGCAGTAGTTTCCACACTACGGTAACTACCTCTGCGTCAGCATGGGTAATTGATCTTCAGCTTTGTTAGTTGTGGCGGAGAGTTATTGGCTTGACCCATCCCCTCTCCCTCCCTTAGTCACCTGTCCCGACACCAAAGCAGCCGCGTCAAATATGGGCGCGATCAGCCCCTGTGGTACAATAATAGGCTAATTACATTAATTAATTCGTATAAAATTGGTCTATTTATAACAATATTAAGACCAGCATTGCTTTCACTATACGTATTGAACTGTTCAGCTTGAGCATCAAATTAGACTACTACATGTTTTGCTTACTTCAAGCTCTGCCTCGCTATCGTGACGATGCACCAGTAAAACTAAGTAGTACTGATTACGTATGGGTTAAAATTGACGCATCACGTTGGTATTATAGGGTCCATATTACAAAACACGCTAATAGATTAAAATATAAATTTTGCTATCAATTTAAATTAGAAAAAGTATACCTATTGCACTCAAATGACACCCTCTCCCAACTATACGGGCGATCTTCTTTATTAAAGTGAACCATAATGTCTGCGGTCTTTGTTGGCCAAATGACACGGCATAAACGTCAGGGGAATATGACGACCGTCAGTCTCAATCTATGGGGAAATTTGGAAAAACCATTAGGCAAAATATTCTAATAAATTTGCGCAAAGTGACCAGACCTTGGCCTTTGTATACGCAAGATCTAAACTCATTACATGCTAACCGATCATCAATGATGTTAAATGCCGCTAAGACCAGGCAGTAGACCACTTCTTGTGACTTTATAGTGCATCCTGTATAGGCCTATATGTGACGCTGCTCTCATATTTTTGAACAATCTGCACGAAATGAGTCGCATGTCGACACCGGAAAAGTTGAGAAAATGGGCAATATGGACAAATTGCTAACAAAGGATTTATGATTCATTTAGCAAGAACAGGTGCTAAGTAGAGCACCGGCCGACGTTAATTGATATTCTTTAAATCATATCATAATATTTCCAAAAACAGCATCAAAGAATAAATCACACGTCCCTTGAAATACAGACCATGTAGCGTGTTATCATGAGAAAAATAATACCTTATAAATTAGAAATGTTTTATTGTATACCTGCATGATATGTCGGCTAATAAACATACACAGAAACAGATCCTATGACAGTCACATGATAGAACAACTTAATTGATATCAAATGTTACATCAAATAAAAAGGTTAACAAATACACCAAATACAGAACAATACAGTACATAATATTATACTCACAACATCAGACAGAAAGTAAAGAAACACGAACAAAATATATTTTCAGATCAAAGTAAGCAATACCACAACAAGAAATAAATAATTTTATCCGAAAACCTAATAAAAGGCTTGAGCGACTATTCCGTTACTTGACTTGATTGATTTACGGACATTTTACATATGTGTTTTCACTGAAAGTTTATATTTCACAGATGCAAACCAATGTGACAGTATAGTGACGATGGTCAATGCGTGATGGTTGAAGTAGGAAGTTTATTTTATTTGAGCATAATATTAATTGAATAGAGATAAAAACAAAAAAAAAACATGTATATGTCATATACTACTAGGACATGAATGTATTTGAAAGAACAGTGTTTGACCATGGCACGCCCAGTTATGTCCCACTGACTGCAAAATGACCGGTGACGACTATCCTGACATATTTTATAGAAACATTGATTCCATTATCTGTTCGGATTAAAAAAGGCTAGCACATAAATTGATTTCAGGTTTCAAAAAAAAATGTTTCATGGTTGAACAACAATCCATCACGAAAACATAACGAGCCGAATCCTGTATCTGGATGGCGGTGTTAGCAACTTAGCTGATTCTCATCCCCCCATCCACCTCCGTATAGGAGGCTCGCACCAACTGAATAATTATGTTTGTTTCAAATTTAATAAGCGCACAATACGTTTCTTCTGCTCTACTGGAGTGATTTATTTGTCAAAAGCTTAGTGTATATTCATCATTATGCATAACACACATCCTATTAGTATTTCAATAAGCGTTGTCGAAAATTCTAGTGCGCTAAATAAGCCCCGACGTTGTCGAATTTCAATGCACTAAAACTCAAAGTACTTCTCATTTGTTTATCAGGTGTACAACGCATTATGTTTGTTATTCTCATGTGTTTGTTTAAAACAACAAATACAATATCTATTCAAAATAAAACAAACATTTGCTCCTATTTTTCTATGTAAAAATTATATTTTCATTTTCATATTATCATTATCAAAAAATAAATATGTGTATGCCTGTTATTACTGATTAATATTAAATTGGAGTTATAATTCGAAATGATGTATTTCATCAACTCATATGACTTTTTATCTACATTTGATCACACTATTCGTTATTGTATATCATATAATGAGCATTTGCTGCATCACACTGAAGCATTTGAGTGGTTACAAGAGATACATTTACACTAATGAAGTGTCAGTTGTTTTAACCCTTAAGTGATTTTTTATAACCGTCAAAGACATTGAACCCGAAAAGGAAAAATGATGAAAATATTTTTCTGAAACAGGACTGAACACTCTGAACATTCTTTCTGATATTTTCCTGCTTGGTGTGATATTCAGCCTGGACTATAGACAGCATTCGTGCGACATTGTTGAAATGGAGTATGATATCATTCAGCCTGAAATTGTAATGTATGATAAATATGACAACAAAAAAACAGAAAAATACAGTTTTCTACAGTGCCATTTTTATTCTAAAACAGTCAGTTCCTTTTGCCGGATTTATTTTTGCTTAGCTTAATCACAGTTGAATCCTTTTAACACTAAAAGATTAATTTGCAGTTGCCCACGTTGCGCCTGGCATTTAGTTGCCGTTATGACTCCGATATATTCGTCTGTGACTTGTTTGAAACCAATGTCTGCTCAGTATGTGGAATTGACGATTTAGTTCATTTGACCCTATGATGTCGGGCTTCGTGCTTTCATCATAATCGACCTAAGTTGCTCTGTCTGGTGCAGCTATGCTATGTAGTTTTCCCACTCGGCAATTAATAAGATTACCGCCGTCTACTTAACCACTTACATATAATTATTTTATAATCATAATGTAACGTGCATGATTTTACTCCTACACGCCAAGTATTGGCCATCAGACACGAGGCATTGTCCCGATGTTGGGTTAATGGTAGACTAGTTAAATAAGAATTTAGGCAATGTTTCGTGATTGCTGGGTGGCCATTCAGTTCAGCTCAAATTTATCCTGGCAACTTATCTTGGGCCAAATCCATTAAATTACTATCTGCGCGCGCGCTTATTTTCCTGTTTTAATTAACTATTAGACCGACTGATCAAAAATATCAAAATACCATCATCTCACAAAGGCAATAAATCTACCACACAAAGCTTGAAGGCATCAGCCGCTTATTTCTCTTGTAAGCAGTTACCGCAAATAGAGCAGAAATCATTTTACACGTTTTCAGCTGACAAAGTGCGGGAGCATGTCATACATAACTTTTACGTTGATTGGACCCATCGTTTAATTCACTTAACTATTTCATCTCACTTGATTGGTTAGCTGGAGACATTGCCATAATTTGCGAGGCAATGATTCCATTGGGAAATATGATGAATAAGCGAGTCCATCAGAAAGTGTGAAAGCACTCGTCGCTCCAGCAATTAGCTCGAAATGCAGTGCCTGAGAATTGTCATACCTGGCAAGCACGAAACTAGGGATCTGTTTCATGCCAGTCCATGTTTGATACAGACAATTCAATATGAATCAAAAATGATTCACAATATAAATGAAATGACTCGCTGAAAAAAAAGTAGCCTCATGTTTTACAAATGTCCTCCTCGATAATTGAATATAAGCAAAAATGGAGATGGCCCTAATTTAAGTAACACATTTATTATTCGCAAATAATGCAACAAATGAACGCATTGCACACATTAATTCACACGTGCATGACAACCAGCTGGGCTAATCTAGGTTATCTTTGATGTGTTGAATCAAAAAGTGTGTCCCCGATTTCTGGTACCACCTGGTAAGTGTGCACGATATTACTGCAACACATGTTTCAGGTTCATGTTAACATTATTTTATTTAGCCATGCCCAACAAAAACACTGATATTACAATCCAATATCACATCCTCTATTTTAATGTCATATTCTGACATTCTAAAGTAATATCATCACATTGCAATGCCATGTTTCGACTGTGAAGTGTAATGTCATAACTTTAAATATTCAAATATTCAAATGTATTATCTTTATAATATTCAAATGACTAAACCCGTGAATTAGTGTCAATTCCGGAATTGAATGGGAATTGAGCTCAATTCCAAGAATTAGACTAGGAATTGGAAATGAATAAAAAGGACTTGGAATTGAACTGGTATTGACAAAAACCGTTCGGAATTGACAAAGAAATTGATTTTTTATTCAACCTAATTTTTTAGGAGCTAACATAAACACATCAGTGATCATCCCTTTTGTCAGCATTATGAATCGTTGTAATATTATTGATGTCATTCGAGTAGAAAATCACCTGATCTACATTAAATCGCCAATCCGGCGTCGGTTTAATGTCGTCATCTCAGACGACGGGCCTACATTTTATCAGCATTGGGTCAACTTTTCGTGTTTGCTGGGTTAAAGTTTTAAAAATAATTGTACTATTATTATATTAGTGTTTCCTTGTTTGTCATTTCACAAAATCTGTTAACATTAGTTTTCCAAAATAATGCTTGTAGTATAGGCTTTTTAGTAATTTTAGTACTGGCATTTATTATATTTTTGTCATTTGGATGTTTTTAGTTTATAAAACAATGATCATAATTCCCCTTTGGTGAATGAATGGCTTAGAACATGAATATCGCCAGTCCCTTGATGACTATCAATTATTGACGCAAATGACGTTAAATGCGAGTTATATGCATGTGCTGTATACATGTAATATTGTACCAATCGACTTGATCACTGTTGATAGAACAAAAGAAATATTGGAACCTCGAAACGAATGCGTTTACAATAGACGTTGAGTCAATGCTGATTTAACGTTGGGCAAGCGTTACAGACGGCGGAGCAGCATTAAAGGAACAATGGGTTAAGATCCAGTGTTTGCTAGGTTAGTGGAAGGGAAGTTCGGCAACGGAGCAAAGCGCTGTAATTGACATCTTGATTACTCCCCTAATATGCCGTTCGTGTCCTAGAGGTTATAGGCCTTCTGGTATATTTTTAGGCTGTATTTAATCGCCACGCGCTAGTATCAGTTATTTAAAAGTAGCATATTCGGAAATATCATGAATAATGTGAATAAGTGTATCTATTGAAATACGAAAATAGCTAGGTTGTTTTATTTTAAATTAGAGTTTATCTGCGTGAGTGAGCCATAGCCTCCACATGGTCAGACTTTCAAGAAGCACCTGCTCCACGGCTTGTCGTGAGCCATTGTGTTTATTTTACTGCAGTGTTGATGGCAATTGTTGGGTAACGGTTATGCATAGAAGTAACGCGCTCAAAATTAACTCTACGTCCAGTTTTACAGGCTAAGAAGTGTGCAACATCTCATGTTATAAAAATATAGCTGTATTTTACACCACTTTGTTTTTAATACTAAAAATATAAAAAATAAAAGGCTAAATCTTTCTTCCGCTGCCTTTTTTACTTCTGTTTGAAAAAATTGTGTTTGAAACTATTTTTAAAAATGATCAAAAATACCTGTTTGGACCACACACAAGTTTTCATCCTTTTGACCCTACTAGTCCTGCAGATCACGATAATTTAAAATATTACATGTATATATATATATCTTATGATCGCCTACATATATATATATATTTCACATTGAACATACATTTGTGGAACCCCTATATAGTTGCAATTGTACAATTCAGGTTTAAAATGTGTAACACGTTTACATAATTATGTTTACAAGATAATAAATGAAATGTATTTCATTTTATATGAGGTGTTAATATTTTATTTTATATCAAGTGCTATTATGCAGCTGTTTTGTGTGTATAAAATATATTAATATTGGGCAGAATTAATAAGGAATTGACTTTTTAGGAATTGGAATTGAATTGGAATTGGCTTTTCTAAAACACAGGAATTGGAATTGCCTTGGGAATTAAAAAAAAAAGAATTGCAATAGAAGTTGAAATTGAAAAAAAATTGACCCCAACTATACCCGTGATATTAAAGTACCATATTGACATTTGCAGGCAATGGACCAGACCAAGTAGGCCTAAGCCTAAACATGGTTCGACATCCTGATGACTTTTTGGCGTAGGCTTATTGATAGATACACTCTGCCAGTGCGCAAACTTATGTCATATGAAACAGTTTCATATTTGGTAGTAAATAACCAGCAGACCCGAGGGACAAGTGTTCAAGCTAGTGTGATATAGTAATTGTACTAATAATGATGGGTTTTCTATGCAATTATCCTCAAACGTTTACACTAAAGGTTTACATTCACATTTTAGTTTTATCATAAATAAAACATTGCCGAAATCTATTTTATGGTGGTCATGTTAAATTTGTGTGTATCAAAGAATGCCCCCAAACATTCCTCCAACATTTTACCGAGGTACATGGGGGCCAAGTTTTTTTATTTAAACCCTAAAAATTATAATTGACGATGATCTATCTGCAATTATTTACATCTCCATATGTGTGTATGCCTACATATAACATGACTGGCGTGTAGTTAATTGGTTGGAGAGATGATTAATAATTAGTTATCCTCCAGGAAATGTCATTCTCCTTCAGCAAGCTTTGACACCGATCATTCAATGACCAATTATGTAATGATTTTATTTCAGAGCGTCACGCCAATGCGACAGGGATGACGAATGGCGATGGCGGCTAAATGTGTGCAATTGTGTGAAATAGATGTGTGCAATTGGAGTATATCAATAAACCGATTAATCGGAGGCTAATTTGAACTGCTCCACAATAATCAACATTAATGAACAATTGTTTGATCTGGCAAAATGAGTCGGAAGTCGCACTTTGAAAAACGATGTTACGGCCCATAAAAGCCAAAATGACCTTGATTTGATATATTAAAATTTTTACGTATGTTTTTATTTTTATATGAATACTTTCGCATCTTAAAATTAGGTGGCAAAGAAATTAATGTACATGTTGAAAAATATTTTTTATATAAATACATTTAAATATATATATTATAATTTTAGTCACACTCATATACACACAGTTATTTTTGTTTTTATTTACATGTTGCCATGGAAACAGTCTCTATTAAGTAGGAAATATTGATGCAGTGTAAAAATCGTGACGATGAACATTTCTGGCATCTGCTTTTAAAGTGTAAGGCTAGAACTACAGTCTATCATTAAAACATTGGGTCGAAATGAATGTTTATTTGATTTGTTTAATTTTAATACAATTTTGTGTTCTTTTCAAAAAGTTTACAAAAAAAGGTGAAGGTAATTGTGTATAGATTATGCAAAATTCAGTATCTATTAACATCTCCGATATTTCAATATTCTACTTCCGACTCATTTTGCCAGATCGGGTCACATATACGATTGTTGTTGAAAATAAAAAGTGAGCCTATTTGTTGGGAGAGTCATCCTGTACTATTCAGAGGTATTTAGTCAGCTGCATATATGAATAAAGCCATCTTACCCTGAAAAATATGATACAAAAGGTTTATCAACGGTTTATTATAGTATCAGGTGTGCTTAATCACAATATCAAAAATGTACCAAAATCTGACCATGAAATAAAAGTATAATTTTTAAGTTGGCCGCCAAATCATTAAAATTCCAATTATTTGCCCATCTATCATCCGAAATGACTCATTTTGATGCATTTTCACTTGATTTGGGTCAAATAAAATACATAGTGTACTTCACACACATCACTTGTTTTAAATCCAAGATAGCGGACCAAAAAGTCGCCAAACTGGGAATATTAAAGGAATTATTAACAAGAATCATTCCATACATCATTTCTCATCTACAATATTACTGCAGGGGCTCGCTAAGATTGAGTATGACTGTCGAGGTCCATTAGGCTTGACTTTAAAACTTGATTATAAAATGTCTGGACATGAGAAACGGCAGACGGTCAGTTGACCTCAACATAGGATTAAAGGTCACACAAATCATTAAATAATAATATGGCCATATTTACACTGAAATTGTCGGAAATTATATACGCCTACTGATTACTACTGTAATTATAATTATACATATATATTATATTGTCAAAAAATGATATTAACAAAATGTAGAATATATGGGGTCAAAGGTCACAACAATCAATACAAATTAGAATTTTGATGTATATAATTGTCATATGTATACTGAAATTGTCTGAAATTTACGGCTGATAACAAATCTATACATCAATAGCAAATCATATTATAAAACAAGATTTGTTTGCCGTAAAAATCCAGATATTGACTCATATTGGTTTAAATTTGAATATGAGCATATGCGTAAAATTCGCGGCTTTTCAGTCTTAAAATATATCTGATATGACCCATTTCGACTGTGGTTCATCCATGGTGAAACTTATACAGGCTACCAGCAAAATCCATATATGATAGAAATTTCAGAGAGATATACAATGATGAGTACATAGTTTACACGACAACAAATTGAATTTATGGACCTACACGGTTTTTTCCACAATGTGCGTTAAGCACCATAATATACATATGTGTTTTAACACGTTATTTATAACTATAAATGGTATACATAGAGACACAAATATTAAAACCTGTCCTAGTCGGTTCAAGGAATATTCAATGAAACTTATAAACTGATTTAGCCAATAAATTAGAATAAAGATTATTTAATAATTTGGAATGAACTGTAAAAAAACATTATAACCACTTGACTCCAAAGACCATTGATTTTAAATTACAGTAATGTCGTCCATTTACCGCCTCCTCGTCGCCTGAAAAGTCTCTTCATCGCCCTTTAACACCACAAATGTACAAGAAAACATTTAAAAAACAAAAACAAGGAGTTATGTATTTTATCTATGTTTGAAACACTATTCTCATTAGGATTTTATTATGATAAAATTACTATGCTATTTTTATTGTACATAATATAAAATATTATAATGTGCATTATTTTTTTGGCAATTTGAGATCAATATGACATTAAAGTTCTAATTTTTATTGTGACCTTTGACCCCATACATTTGCACAAAATTTTGTTTATATCAGTTTTTTTTACAATGTAAGGTCTTTTTTAGTAATCAGTATTAAATTTCTATTTTTATATTTTTTAATTTGACTTTTGACCCCATATAGTCTACATGTATTTGGCGTTATATTTTGCTTAGATTTTTTTTGAGGGGAAGGGGGGGGCAATATGACGTATATATTAGTATTCGATAATTTGAGTACATTAAAATTATTATGACTATGAAAAAAAAAGTTGATTTTTAAGACCTTTGTCCATATGTTGAGGTCAATTTACCATTTTTTTGTACAGACAGTATACAATCAACTTTTTAAAATCAAATGGACCTCGACAGTCCTACTCAACCTTAGCTAGCTCCTGCAGTAATCTTGGAGAGAAGAAATGATATATGGAATGATTCTGATAATTAAGCCCCCCCCCCCCTGCCTGGGGGAAGCTTTGTGTTTTTGTAAGGTTTCGTCTGCCGGCGCCGCCGCGTGTGGCCGCACACTTTGTCACACTCAAACCTACTCCCTCTACTAAACCGCTTCTCCGATTCATTCGGTGCTCCACATACTAATAACTAGCATTAATTCCGCATCAATTTGGAAAAATAGCCGGTTCATGGCGGCCATCTTTAATCTTTGTTCGTAAAATTAGGACCTTGTCACCCTAAAGAACCATAACATACATATGTGTTTTAACACGTTATTTATAACTATAAATGGTATAAATAGAGACACAAATATTAAAACCTATCCTAGTCGGTTCCAGGAATATTCAATGAAACTTATAAACTGATTTGGCCAATAAATTAGAATAAAGATTATTTAATAATTTGGAATGAACTGTAAAAAAAACATTATAACCACTTGACTCCAAAGACCATTGATTTTAAATTACAGTAATTACTTTGTCCATTTACCGCCTCCTCGTCGCCTGAAAAGTCTCTTCATCGCCCTTTAACACCACAAATGTGCAAGAAAACATTTAGAAAACAAAAACAAGGAGTTATGTATTTTATCTATGTTTAAAACACTATTCTCATTAGGATTTTATTATAATAAAATTATTATTCTATTTTTATTGTACATAATATAAAATATTATAATGTGCATTAATTTTTTGGCAATTTGAGATCAATATGACATTAAAGTTCTAATTTTTATTGTGACCTTTGACCCCATACATTTGCACAAAAATTTGTTTATATCAGTTTTTTTACAATGTAAGGTCTATTTTAGTAATCAGTAATAAATTTCTATTCTTATATTTTTTAATTTGACTTCTGACCCTATATAGTCTACATGTATTTGGCGTTATATTTTGCTTAGATTTTTTTTGGTGGGAAGGGGGGGGGGCAATATGACGTATATATTAGTATTCGATAATTTGAGTACATTAAAATTAATATGACTATGAAAAAAAAAGTCGATTTTCAAGACCTTTGGCCATATGTTGAGGTCAATTTACCATTTTTTCGTACAGACAGTATACAATCAACTTTTAAAATCAAATGGATCTCGACAGTCCTACTCAACCTTAGCTAGCTCCTGCAGTATTCTTGGAGAGAAGAAATGATATATGGAATGATTCTGATAATTAAGCCCCCCCCCCCCCCCCTGCCTGGGGGAAGCTTTGTGTTTTTGTAAGGTTTCGTCTGCCGGCGCCGCCGCGTGTGGCCGCACACTTTGTCACACTCAAACCTACTCCCTCTACTAAACCGCTTCTCCGATTCATTCGGTGTTCCACATACTAATAACTAGCATTAATTCCGCATCAATTTGGAAAAATAGCCGGTTCATGGCGGCCATCTTTAATCTTTGTTCGTCAAATTAGGACCTTGTCACCCTAATAATTTCAAAGCCGCCTACCCGATATACTCAATAGTCAACATCTTGCATAGCAGTATTAATTCCTATTTTTTAGAAAGTTCGGAAAAATATCCGTGTCATGGATGCCATTTTCATTTTTTTCTCAAATTAGGACCGTGTCACACTGATAACCTTAAAGCTCCTTCTATAATCTGAGATATACTCAGAATTCAACGTGCTGCATGCTTGTATTTATTCCTAGACTGCATCAGTTTTTACAGAAAGTTCAAAATCATATCTGACTTATAGCGGCCATTTAAAAACTTTTTGATTTAAATAGCACCTCGCATCCTAAGCCTGCTAACCACTGCCTCATGACATGACTTGATTATTATATAAATGTAAATATTGATTATCTGGTAAAATTATAATTAATTGATAACTTTTATTTGAAAGATGCGAAAGGGAGCCTTCTTGGGTGCTTACATGGTAAACACATAATTCTAGTTTTCATTAATATTCACAGTTTAGCGGACATGTTGGTTCATCACCGTGGATATATATTATTTGTGGTGTATTTGAAGTACACTATATACCATATTAGATCGAAATAGAAAAGTAGAAATGCATCAAGATGAGTCATTTGGGATCAGATGATTAATAGGAAAATAAATCGAATGCTAAAGATTTGGCGGCCATCCTTGACGCTATATTGAAAATTTGACTTTTTACATGGTCAGATTTTTGTAAACTTTTGATATGTTATATAAGTAAACCTGATACATGTGCTACAATAAACCGGTGACAAATATAGTTTTTATTGCAATAAATATGTTAACCGAACATGTTTAGTTAAACTTTATCAAAACTAAACTTGATATGAGCACATTTTATTAGGTATTGTTTTACATTATTTTCAAAACAGCATCAAACTCTAACACAATCTCAAGTCAGCATTGGACGCTACCCCAACCTCAAACCAGCATTGGACGCTAACCCAATCTCAAATCTTTATTGGACGCTAACCCAACCTCAAACCAGCATTGGACGCTAACCCAACCTCAAACAAGCATTGGACGCTAACCCAATGTCAAGCCAGCATTGGACGATAATCTAACCTCAAACCAGCATTGGACGCTAACCCAATCTCAAGCCAGCATTAAACGCTAACCCAACCTCAAAACAGAATTGGACGCTAACCTAACGTCAAACCAGCATTGGATGCTAGCCCAATCTCAAACCAGCATTGGACGCTAGCCCAACTTCAAACCAGCATTGGACGCCAGCCTAACCTCAAACCAGCATTGGACGCTAACTAATCTCAAACCAGCATTGGACGCTAACCCAACCTCAAAACAGCATTGGACGCTAACCTAACGTCAAACCAGCATTGGACGCTAACCTAACGTCAAGCCAGCATTGAACGCTAACCCAACCTCAAACCAGCATTGGACGCTAACCTAACGTCAAACCAGCATTGGACGCTAACCCAACCTCAAACCAGCATTAGACGCTAACCCAATCTCAAGCCAGCATTGGACGCTAATCTAACCTCAAACCAGCATTGGACGCTAACCCAATCTCAAACCAGCATTAAACGCTAACCCAACTTCAAATCAGCATTGGACGCCAGCCTAACCTCAAACCAGCATTGGACCCTAACTAATCTCAAACCAGCATTGGACGCTAACCCAACCTCAAAACAGCATTGGACGCTAACCTAACGTCAAACCAGCATTGGACGCTAACCTAACGTCAAACCAGCATTGAACGCTAACCCAACCTCAAACCAGCAATGGACGCTAGCCTAACGTCAAACCAGCATTGGACGCTAACCCAACCTCAAACCAGCATTAGACGCTAACCCAGTCTCAAGCCAGCATTGAACGCTAATCTAACCTCAAACCAGCATTGGACGCTAACCCAAACTCAAGCCAGCATTAAACGCTAACCCAACCTCAAAACAGCATTGGACGCTAACCTAACGTCAAACCAGCATTGGACGCTAACCTAACGTCAAACCAGCATTGAACGCTAACCCAACCTCAAACCAGCATTGGACGCTAACCTAACGTCAAACCAGCATTGGACGCTAACCCAACCTCAAACCAGCATTGGACGATAACCCAACCAGCATTGGATGCTAGCCCAATCTCAAGCCAGCATTGGACGCTAACCCAACCTCAAGCCAGCATTGGACGATAACCCAACCAGCATTGGATGCTAGCCCAATCTCAAACCAGCATTGGACGCTAACCCAACCTCAAACCAGCATTGGACGCTAACCCAACCTCAAACCAGCATTGGACGCTAACCCAACCTCAAGCCAGCATTGGACGCTAACCCAACCTCAAACCAGCATTGGCCGCTAACCCAACCTCAAACCAGCATTGGACGCTAACCCAACCTCAAACAAGCATTGGACGCTAACCCAACCTCAAGCCAGCATTGGACGCTAACCCAACCTCAAGCCAGCATTGGACGATAATCCAACCAGCATTGGACGCTAACCCAACCTTAAGCCAGCATTGGACGCTAACCCAATCTCAAACCAGCATTGTACTCTAACCTAATTTAGTAGTTCGTTACTATTAGTATTATTACTAGTAGAGTGAAAGACTTACGTACATTGTACGTGCACACTACATATTCGAAGAGTCATAGACCTTCGTGTAATATCACTATGCGATCACAGAACAACATTTTTCCGCCAGACTGGGTGACTGGAGAATCTATATCCAACACGTGGGGGTGGACTGCACTGTTGTCCGACCGATTGTTCGATAGCTTGGCCTACTCGCTATAATGGCACACAAACTGATTATTATGTTAGATTAGGTAATGTCAAGTATGTAGCCAGGATAAAATAAAGCTATTTTTTTATCAGAAAACAAGTAAAGTTCCAGTCAGTCTTAATGCCACCATATGGGTTTTCTTTCTAAGCGCAGTAAGAAACCAGAATTCAAGGATTCAAGGAGAGGAGGCATGAAAACATAACCCACATTGTAGTATGAACTAGGAGCCAGTTAGGGCGAAATATGCAGTTTGCAGGTTATAACCCCGCCATTATGTCGCCAAAAATAGTATAATCGTCACAGTTGCAGAAGTACAAAGTCTGATAATTTTCAGACGATCATTTTCCATCATTAACGAATTATTGATAATATATATTGGGATTAAACCGATAGTGGAAAGTTATGTTTAAAGAGGTTTATTATCGTTGGTAAGATTTGCATACAATTGTGTACAAATCCATGCCCACTGTATGCCTCCTTGAATGAGCAGGGCTCCTTGAATGGGTGCACATTGGCCAATGTCCACCATATTTCAAACACTCTTCCGTTGCTGTGTGTATATTGACACCATTTTTCAACATTCCTAGATAAGATAAAGTTGATAATTTTATCTTCCGTCATGGTGGTCTTTTGCATACAATTGTGTACAAATCCATGCCCACTGTATGCCTCCTTGAATGAGCAGGGCTCCTTGAATGGGTGCACATTGGCCAATGTCCACCATATTTCAAACACTCTTCCGTTGCTGTGTGTATATTGACACCATTTTTCAACATTCCTAGATAAGATAAAGTTGATAATTTTATCTTCCGTCATGGTGGTCTGTTTAGCGGACATGTTGGTTCATCATCGTGGATATATATTATTTGTGGTGTATTTGAAGTACACTATATACCATATTAGATCGAAATAGAAAAGTAGAAATGCATCAAGATGAGTCATTTGGGATTAGATGATTAATAGGAAAATAAATCGAATGCTAAAGATTTGGCGGCCATCCTTGACGCTATATTTAAAATTTGACTTTTTACATGGTCAGTTTTTTGTAAACTTTTGATATGTTATATAAGTAAACCTGATACATGTGCTACAATAAACCGGTGACAAATATAGTTTTTATTGCAATAAATATGTTAACCGAACATGTTTAGTTAAACTTTATCAAAACTAAACTTGATATGAGCACATTTTATTAGGTATTGTTTTACATTATTTTCAAAACAGCATCAAACTCTAACACAATCTCAAGTCAGCATTGGACGCTACCCCAACCTCAAACCAGCATTGGACGCTAACCCAATCTCAAATCTTTATTGGACGCTAACCCAACCTCAAACCAGCATTGGACGCTAACCCAACCTCAAACAAGCATTGGACGCTAACCCAATGTCAAGCCAGCATTGGACGATAATCTAACCTCAAACCAGCATTGGACGCTAACCCAATCTCAAGCCAGCATTAAACGCTAACCCAACCTCAAAACAGAATTGGACGCTAACCTAACGTCAAACCAGCATTGGATGCTAGCCCAATCTCAAACCAGCATTGGACGCTAGCCCAACTTCAAACCAGCATTGGACGCCAGCCTAACCTCAAACCAGCATTGGACGCTAACTAATCTCAAACCAGCATTGGACGCTAACCCAACCTCAAAACAGCATTGGACGCTAACCTAACGTCAAACCAGCATTGGACGCTAACCTAACGTCAAGCCAGCATTGAACGCTAACCCAACCTCAAACCAGCATTGGACGCTAACCTAACGTCAAACCAGCATTGGACGCTAACCCAACCTCAAACCAGCATTAGACGCTAACCCAATCTCAAGCCAGCATTGGACGCTAATCTAACCTCAAACCAGCATTGGACGCTAACCCAATCTCAAACCAGCATTAAACGCTAACCCAACTTCAAATCAGCATTGGACGCCAGCCTAACCTCAAACCAGCATTGGACGCTAACTAATCTCAAACCAGCATTGGACGCTAACCCAACCTCAAAACAGCATTGGACGCTAACCTAACGTCAAACCAGCATTGGACGCTAACCTAACGTCAAACCAGCATTGAACGCTAACCCAACCTCAAACCAGCAATGGACGCTAGCCTAACGTCAAACCAGCATTGGACGCTAACCCAACCTCAAACCAGCATTAGACGCTAACCCAGTCTCAAGCCAGCATTGAACGCTAATCTAACCTCAAACCAGCATTGGACGCTAACCCAAACTCAAGCCAGCATTAAACGCTAACCCAACCTCAAAACAGCATTGGACGCTAACCTAACGTCAAACCAGCAATGGACGCTAGCCTAACGTCAAACCAGCATTGAACGCTAACCCAACCTCAAACCAGCATTGGACGCTAACCTAACGTCAAACCAGCATTGGACGCTAACCCAACCTCAAACCAGCATTGGACGATAACCCAACCAGCATTGGATGCTAGCCCAATCTCAAGCCAGCATTGGACGCTAACCCAACCTCAAGCCAGCATTGGACGATAACCCAACCAGCATTGGATGCTAGCCCAATCTCAAACCAGCATTGGACGCTAACCCAACCTCAAACCAGCATTGGACGCTAACCCAACCTCAAACCAGCATTGGACGCTAACCCAACCTCAAGCCAGCATTGGACGCTAACCCAACCTCAAACCAGCATTGGCCGCTAACCCAACCTCAAACCAGCATTGGACGCTAACCCAACCTCAAACAAGCATTGGACGCTAACCCAACCTCAAGCCAGCATTGGACGCTAACCCAACCTCAAGCCAGCATTGGACGATAATCCAACCAGCATTGGACGCTAACCCAACCTTAAGCCAGCATTGGACGCTAACCCAATCTCAAACCAGCATTGTACTCTAACCTAATTTAGTAGTTCGTTACTATTAGTATTATTACTAGTAGAGTGAAAGACTTACGTACATTGTACGTGCACACTACATATTCGAAGAGTCATAGACCTTCGTGTAATATCACTATGCGATCACAGAACAACATTTTTCCGCCAGACTGGGTGACTGGAGAATCTATATCCAACACGTGGGGGTGGACTGCACTGTTGTCCGACCGATTGTTCGATAGCTTGGCCTACTCGCTATAATGGCACACAAACTGATTATTATGTTAGATTAGGTAATGTCAAGTATGTAGCCAGGATAAAATAAAGCTATTTTTTTATCAGAAAACAAGTAAAGTTCCAGTCAGTCTTAATGCCACCATATGGGTTTTCTTTCTAAGCGCAGTAAGAAACCAGAATTCAAGGATTCAAGGAGAGGAGGCATGAAAACATAACCCACATTGTAGTATGAACTAGGAGCCAGTTAGGGCGAAATATGCAGTTTGCAGGTTATAACCCCGCCATTATGTCGCCAAAAATAGTATAATCGTCACAGTTGCAGAAGTACAAAGTCTGATAATTTTCAGACGATCATTTTCCATCATTAACGAATTATTGATAATATATATTGGGATTAAACCGATAGTGGAAAGTTATGTTTAAAGAGGTTTATTATCGTTGGTAAGATTTGCATACAATTGTGTACAAATCCATGCCCACTGTATGCCTCCTTGAATGAGCAGGGCTCCTTGAATGGGTGCACATTGGCCAATGTCCACCATATTTCAAACACTCTTCCGTTGCTGTGTGTATATTGACACCATTTTTCAACATTCCTAGATAAGATAAAGTTGATAATTTTATCTTCCGTCATGGTGGTCTTTTGCATACAATTGTGTACAAATCCATGCCCACTGTATGCCTCCTTGAATGAGCAGGGCTCCTTGAATGGGTGCACATTGGCCAATGTCCACCATATTTCAAACACTCTTCCGTTGCTGTGTGTATATTGACACCATTTTTCAACATTCCTAGATAAGATAAAGTTGATAATTTTATCTTCCGTCATGGTGGTCTGTTTAGCGGACATGTTGGTTCATCATCGTGGATATATATTATTTGTGGTGTATTTGAAGTACACTATATACCATATTAGATCGAAATAGAAAAGTAGAAATGCATCAAGATGAGTCATTTGGGATTAGATGATTAATAGGAAAATAAATCGAATGCTAAAGATTTGGCGGCCATCCTTGACGCTATATTTAAAATTTGACTTTTTACATGGTCAGTTTTTTGTAAACTTTTGATATGTTATATAAGTAAACCTGATACATGTGCTACAATAAACCGGTGACAAATATAGTTTTTATTGCAATAAATATGTTAACCGAACATGTTTAGTTAAACTTTATCAAAACTAAACTTGATATGAGCACATTTTATTAGGTATTGTTTTACATTATTTTCAAAACAGCATCAAACTCTAACACAATCTCAAGTCAGCATTGGACGCTACCCCAACCTCAAACCAGCATTGGACGCTAACCCAATCTCAAATCTTTATTGGACGCTAACCCAACCTCAAACCAGCATTGGACGCTAACCCAACCTCAAACAAGCATTGGACGCTAACCCAATGTCAAGCCAGCATTGGACGATAATCTAACCTCAAACCAGCATTGGACGCTAACCCAATCTCAAGCCAGCATTAAACGCTAACCCAACCTCAAAACAGAATTGGACGCTAACCTAACGTCAAACCAGCATTGGATGCTAGCCCAATCTCAAACCAGCATTGGACGCTAGCCCAACTTCAAACCAGCATTGGACGCCAGCCTAACCTCAAACCAGCATTGGACGCTAACTAATCTCAAACCAGCATTGGACGCTAACCCAACCTCAAAACAGCATTGGACGCTAACCTAACGTCAAACCAGCATTGGACGCTAACCTAACGTCAAGCCAGCATTGAACGCTAACCCAACCTCAAACCAGCATTGGACGCTAACCTAACGTCAAACCAGCATTGGACGCTAACCCAACCTCAAACCAGCATTAGACGCTAACCCAATCTCAAGCCAGCATTGGACGCTAATCTAACCTCAAACCAGCATTGGACGCTAACCCAATCTCAAACCAGCATTAAACGCTAACCCAACTTCAAATCAGCATTGGACGCCAGCCTAACCTCAAACCAGCATTGGACGCTAACTAATCTCAAACCAGCATTGGACGCTAACCCAACCTCAAAACAGCATTGGACGCTAACCTAACGTCAAACCAGCATTGGACGCTAACCTAACGTCAAACCAGCATTGAACGCTAACCCAACCTCAAACCAGCAATGGACGCTAGCCTAACGTCAAACCAGCATTGGACGCTAACCCAACCTCAAACCAGCATTAGACGCTAACCCAGTCTCAAGCCAGCATTGAACGCTAATCTAACCTCAAACCAGCATTGGACGCTAACCCAAACTCAAGCCAGCATTAAACGCTAACCCAACCTCAAAACAGCATTGGACGCTAACCTAACGTCAAACCAGCATTGGACGCTAACCTAACGTCAAACCAGCATTGAACGCTAACCCAACCTCAAACCAGCATTGGACGCTAACCTAACGTCAAACCAGCATTGGACGCTAACCCAACCTCAAACCAGCATTGGACGATAACCCAACCAGCATTGGATGCTAGCCCAATCTCAAGCCAGCATTGGACGCTAACCCAACCTCAAGCCAGCATTGGACGATAACCCAACCAGCATTGGATGCTAGCCCAATCTCAAACCAGCATTGGACGCTAACCCAACCTCAAACCAGCATTGGACGCTAACCCAACCTCAAACCAGCATTGGACGCTAACCCAACCTCAAGCCAGCATTGGACGCTAACCCAACCTCAAACCAGCATTGGCCGCTAACCCAACCTCAAACCAGCATTGGACGCTAACCCAACCTCAAACAAGCATTGGACGCTAACCCAACCTCAAGCCAGCATTGGACGCTAACCCAACCTCAAGCCAGCATTGGACGATAATCCAACCAGCATTGGACGCTAACCCAACCTTAAGCCAGCATTGGACGCTAACCCAATCTCAAACCAGCATTGTACTCTAACCTAATTTAGTAGTTCGTTACTATTAGTGTTATTACTAGTAGAGTGAAAGACTTACGTACATTGTACGTGCACACTACATATTCGAAGAGTCATAGACCTTCGTGTAATATCACTATGCGATCACAGAACAACATTTTTCCGCCAGACTGGGTGACTGGAGAATCTATATCCAACACGTGGGGGTGGACTGCACTGTTGTCCGACCGATTGTTCGATAGCTTGGCCTACTCGCTATAATGGCACACAAACTGATTATTATGTTAGATTAGGTAATGTCAAGTATGTAGCCAGGATAAAATAAAGCTATTTTTTTATCAGAAAACAAGTAAAGTTCCAGTCAGTCTTAATGCCACCATATGGGTTTTCTTTCTAAGCGCAGTAAGAAACCAGAATTCAAGGATTCAAGGAGAGGAGGCATGAAAACATAACCCACATTGTAGTATGAACTAGGAGCCAGTTAGGGCAAAATATGCAGTTTGCAGGTTATAACCCCGCCATTATGTCGCCAAAAATAGTATAATCGTCACAGTTGCAGAAGTACAAAGTCTGATAATTTTCAGACGATCATTTTCCATCATTAACGAATTATTGATAATATATATTGGGATTAAACCGATAGTGGAAAGTTATGTTTAAAGAGGTTTATTATCGTTGGTAAGATTTGCATACAATTGTGTACAAATCCATGCCCACTGTATGCCTCCTTGAATGAGCAGGGCTCCTTGAATGGGTGCACATTGGCCAATGTCCACCATATTTCAAACACTCTTCCGTTGCTGTGTGTATATTGACACCATTTTTCAACATTCCTAGATAAGATAAAGTTGATAATTTTATCTTCCGTCATGGTGGTCTTCAATAAATCAATCAATCAATCAATCAAGTAATTATTCGATCAATCAATTAATCAATCAATCAATCAATCAATCAATCAATCAATCAATCAATCAATCAACCAATCAATCAATCAATCAATCAATCAATCAATCAATCAATCAATCAATCAATCAATCAATCAATCAATCAATCAATCAATCAATTGATAGATCGATATATCAATCAATCAATCAATCAATCAATCAATCAATCAATCAATCAATCAATCAATCAATCAATCAATCAATCAATCAATCAATCAATCAATCAATCAATCAATCAATCAATCAATCAATCACTTAATCAATCAATCAATCAATCAATCAATCAATCAATCAATCAATCAATCAATCAATCAATCAATCAATCAATCAATCAATCAATCAATCAATCAATCAATCAATCAATCAATCAATCAATCAATCAATCAATCAATCAATCGATCGATCGATCGATCGATCGATCGATCGATCGATCAATCAATCAATCAATCAATCGATCGATCAATCAATCAATCAATCAATCAATCAATCAATCAATCAATCAATCAATCAATCAATCAATCAATCAATCAATCAATCAATCAATCAATCAATCAATCAATCAATCAATCAATCAATCAATCAATCAATCAATCAATCAATCAATCAATCAATCAATCAATCAATCAATCAATCAATCAATCAATCAATCAATCAATCAATCAATCAATCAATCAATCAATCAATCAATCAATCAATCAATCAATCAATCAATCAATCAATCAATCAATCAATCAATCAATCAATCAATCAATCAATCAATCAATCAAGCAATCAATCAAATAATCAATTAATCAATCAATCGATCGATCTATCGATCGATCGATCGATCAAGCAATCCATACATCAATCAATCAATCAATCAATCAATCAATCAATCAATCAATCAATCAATCAATCAATCAATCAATCAATCAATCAATTAATCAAACAATCAATCAATCAATCAATCAATCAATCAATCAATCAATCAATCAATCAATCAATCAATCAATCAATCAATCAATCAATCAATCAATCAATCAATCAATCAATCAATCAATCAATCAATCAATCAATCAGTCAATCATTCATTCAATCAATCAATCAATAAAACTAGGACCGAGCCTAGTAACTATTCTACAGATACATGCATTTTCGGATAGTTTCTACGATCGTGACTAATGCATATGAATTTCTGGAAAAGGTGTCCATACATTATGTTCTAATCAGAATTATTTGCAGTTTGGCCATGTTAAGTTCTCTAATGACAAACAACAAATAATTGCTTCATCATTGTCATGTTGAAGTACTAGAATGTATGAGCTTATGTTTTTTTCTGTTTCATAT
Source organism: Flabesymbios commensalis (assembly GCA_964017125.1). Classification (NCBI taxonomy): domain Eukaryota; kingdom Metazoa; phylum Annelida; class Polychaeta; order Terebellida; family Flabelligeridae; genus Flabesymbios; species Flabesymbios commensalis. The sequence goes on along the minus strand of OZ024906.1, from coordinate 32,082,689 downwards.
GCGTAACTGCCCTTCGCTGCATTACGTGTTTTCAAATAAAATAGGCCTATTTACCAGAGATCTCGGAAGGTGACTAAAAATAGTCAGGATATAAAGTTATCGCCTGCGTACCAGATATTACGTATAGAAAAGTAAGTATGGACGAAATCTTTTCTACCGTACCGGTAGCCTCATCTGACTGATAGGATGATTGTGATATAGCATCTTCAATCGTATAAGTTTAATCATGTTATTATCAGATGATAGCAGTCTTGCACTACAAACCTCGTACAACGGCTGCGTTATGATATAAATTTACCCACAACGCACGTCCTATAGTTTGTATTCCGGATGAACGCGTTCAGCAAGTGGTTGTACCAAAATCTCCCAAACATAGTCCCGACAAATATTATCCGTACCGATACATAACAATTATACTACAATTTTGCGTGTTTCAGTTCAGCCGCCTGGTTACTTCCAAATGTTATTTTCCCATTTCCCGAAGTTACAAGCTATCACTTGTTTCTTAGTTTTGTATTTTTGATCGATATTTCAATATTTATACTTCTAGCTCCACCAGCAAACTCAAGGCATTGGTTAAATGTTGTTTTATTGTTGAACAAGCGTCGATGCCAACAATAAAGCAACATTAAATCATTTTGTCGTGCCTGCTGGGAATTGTCTTCAACACTTCAACGTCACACGAATCAATTATCACGGATTTCATTCTCACGATCTAAGAAGAATAATCAAAAGTTCACTTAGGTAAAATTAAATTCTTTATTAGTACAGTATATACATTGTACACGTATGTTTCCAATTATACAGAAAGCACGACTCTGCAAATCATAGCGAGTCCTCAGTATTGTACCATTGTTGGACCATCGCTGTATCCGTTGGTCCAACGTCAAGACAATCGCTTAAAACCGGATAATTAGCGATTGGCAAGAAAACCGGTCTAATTAGTGCAACACCCCAGCAAACACAAAATATTTGTATACAATTTGTACTACGTCGTCCCAACGTCTTCGACGTTGGTCCAACATTGTACACGTGTTATACAAATATTCTGTGTTTGTTGGGACATCATTACTCAACAAACTCCACGGTGTGTGCAGTTTTATGTTTCACGCCACCTTTCAAAGGCAAACAGCACTAACTACTAACATGAAAAGTGAGGACTTACTGTCATTTGCTTTCGCATGGCGGTATTGATGACTTTTATCTAGCACAATTAAACAGATTGCAGTGCATTAGAATTGTTATCATAATGTCCCATTATAACATGACACTCAAATAACATGATGTTTTAATATTGATCATTATTTGTATTTGTGCAGATCACTTTTTGACTGATTTTGCCAATTGGTGCGCACACAGCGTGCGCCTTCTTGTGAAAACATGATTAGTATATAGACCAACCTCCGTGGTGCAAAACCAAAAGGCAGTAACTGCTTACTTAAAACGTGAGCAATTACTATTGGCGTTTTACAGCAAGGTATACTTTACCATAGTGAGCTGAAACTATACAAATGTTGGCGCAGAGAGAGAAACTCTAGGCAACACTTTCAGCTAGATTAAAATGAATCTTTTTAAAGTACGGTTCGAGATTTGTGTGAGAGTGGGGCCTACTGTCAGGATGTGATGCAGACGCTGGGAGTGTGACGAGCATGGTGGGTGAACGAGTCCCGCAATTGAACTTTTATCCCAGCAAACACATAGTGTTGTTTCACTTTTGGTCCAGCGTCGTAGAACCAATATCAGCTTAACATCTTATACTATGTTTTGCGACAAGACCATAAAATGTCGTAATCGTGATGATCGTGACATTAACAGGGCCAGTCAGCTAAAGACGTGAAATTAATGCTGGGCCAGCGTCGTGGACATTGTGCCATTGATTAAACGTCTCGTGACAGTGGTTACAAGAGACTCATTCCATGAATGTCACCTGTTATTAATACTTTATCCCTGTATTCAAAAATATATTTACTCATAGGTGTGAATTGCTCTACCTCAAAGTGAATGAAAATCGCCGCTTTATATTAGGTGTTCAAGTGTATAATAGATAGAAAAATAGAAGTTTAAAACCTCCCAATTGTCATGCCTCGTAACATTATCTAGATAATTGTGTTTGAAAAAATTGGTCTCCAATGCTAAGTGTTAATAATTATTAGGACCTAACCCAAAAACGAGATGTTACCGGCAATAGTGTTCTGTGAAAGTGAGAGCTAAAGAAAAAGAGAAAAGTAGATACATCACTACTGCAATTATTGTGATAGTTTTGCCATTCTACAAGGGCACTGTCCGATACGATTATTGTCCAAAGATTTGAGAGAAGGAAAGCAAATTGATCTTAAAAGATAGAAAAAATAAAAAGTGTGACATTTACACTTCAATAGCAAAATCATCACCCACTTAAAGTCGTCTTTTGTTAGCTCGACAAATGAACCTACAAGCACTAATTACAAAAAATGTTAAATACAAGAGTGTTTCATAAAATTGTAAGCTTGATGTGTTGCACCTTATTGACATGTAAACTATCCGCTAAGAAAAAAATGATTTTAAATGAAAATAACAATAAGTAGAAAAAACCTCCAAAGCCCGCCTTTAGTCTGTTTGAGTGTTTTATACAAAAAATAGCCTAGTATTTTGTAAGCAAAGTGTATTGGTTTTCCTCATGAGCCAGAATCCTAAATATCCAGGATATAATTATTGAAAGAACCAAGGAGACAAGTATATCGCCAACGTGTAGGCCTACTCCTTCCACCACCATCGCTGATAAGTCAGTGTACACTACTATACAAGTACCTGGTACACATAATATAGGCCTACCCAACCGATATCGGTTCAATATTGGGCCAGCGTCGCAGCCCATTGCTGGTTCAATGCCGGTCAATCGTATTCTGTTTGTACTGTCGCGTATAGATGTGTGAATAGCCCCCACTACTTTGATAACGGTGGCCTCACAGATTGCAAAACAACCCGATTCATGTTATCAGCACTGACGCTTCTGAACATGAGTTAAACATATCTAGGCTGAATATACAGTGATATATATACCGCATATAGTAAAAATTGTGTTTAGTTCATACCTAAAAAAAAACAGAATCAATATAAATAAATAAAAAATTGAAAGTGGTACACTCTTGGATACCCTGACCAATCACGATTTACCTCACGGTCGTGCGATTTATGAATTGCTGGCTGCTGGTTGGCAGGCCGTAATGAAACAGACAACAGAGATCCCTGGTGTTGATTAATAGCAAATGCGACGGAAATAGACGTACTGTGACACTCACTGATAAGTCAGTGTAAGGTTAATGTAGGTACGATAGACAGCTTAAAGACCAGAATTTATGAAAAAACATGTTGAACAAGCAATATGACCGTTTATCTTTCACTTATATGTATAGACCATTTCTGTTTTACTTGATTACAAGATGAGCAATTGTCATTACATTATACATATAACACATGTGATACAATACAAATTAATAAGCTCGCCAATATAATGCAATACAAACTCAGACCGCAGTAGCTTTTTACTTGAAAAACAAGGTTGTCAAATAATTCAATTTGAGAAAAACATCCAGCCTTAATTACCAATAGAAACAAAAAATTGAGCTTCAGCAGCACAATGGTTAACAACTGAAAATAAGTCGTCGTATAAAATGTGTTGTCCAATTACTCTACCAACTCTATTAACCCTTTAACCGCCGGTGCCGCATATATTCGGGTTTTCATTTTTTATTAGCACATTAAGTACTCCCTTTTAAACATGTTAAAAATAAAATGTGACATCAATCAGCAAGATGTAAAAACAGTTGACCTCCATTTTGTCAAATCTGAATAATTTTCACTCACTTGAAGTTGTAGATCGCGTCAGCGAGACACAACTTCAAGTAGGTGAAAATTCAGATTGTATAATTTGGCGGTTAAAGGGTTAATAATTTAAATTAAACACTCACACTTTACACACATAAATATCGTAGTATATTAGTGAGTATCATTACAAACAGTTATTACAGAGTTATTGTGAATAAAGTGGCCACTTTTGATACTTAAGAACGTGCACTGACGCAAAGATCTCAGCGTAGCTCGGTATCATATCCAAGACAGCAATATGTACACATGGCCACATTGGCATTACAGGGTCGTATATGTCACAAAGTGGACGATAAGTCCCTTTAATACCGAATTGACGAATTCAGATTATCTTGTATTCTGTGTAACAAGAGTAGTGTAACAACCAGCAGTATTAACGACATAATTCAACACACCGGATCATATCGTCACCTTAGATATGGAAGGGTGTATCTGCCACTTTGTGAAGTGGCAGATACACCCTTTCATACCTAAAGTGACGATATGTATAATGTATTAGTAGCAGCAGCGGTTCACGCAGATCGCCCCCATCAGTAATAGCCGAGATACTAAAAAAACATATTTTTCTTACAAATTTTGAATCGTAATTGATAATAACACCTATATGTTTACCTATCCATGCTGTCGACATGATTTGTGTCTGAGATGGAACATTAGCTCTGTTAACGCTTAAGGCGCTACATTTAGGAATTTAAATATTCACCCACTTGAAGGTGTGTCTCGGTATCGCGACCCACAACTTCAAGAGGGTGAACATTTCTCATCTATGTTTAATAATTTGCGACCAAGAAAATTGGCACATTTCATTCTCAAAAGCTGTGATTTATCCGGCTTATTAAGTAGATCGCCAGATCGTCGATCTCCGCACTGTAAGAGTAAAAATATTTCTTATTGCCGTAGACCCATGGCATAGGTATTCAAATGAATCAGAAAGAGCTATCTAAGACATCTATGATGATTTCAAATTGAATAAAACCCTTTGGTCTCCATGATTTATATAAAAAAATAATTCAGCGCATTAAGGGTTAAGGGTTAATATGAATTCATCTCAGCTCCGGCTACGTCGAAGCCGTTGGGCCAAAGTTGTTTAAATGTTATACAAATGTTTTGTGTTCTCCGGGATGGGACTCGAAATTTTCTGAAAAAAAAAGAATAAATATAATGTAGTATAAGACCCTGATACATTGATAGTTATAGGCTACTTATTGACTGATCTAACATGGCACATGGCGAAATACTGCAATCTAAATGCAAACTACATTAACTGCTTACTTGCACTGCAGTAACTGCCTACTTGCACTGCAGTAACTGCTTACTTGCACTGCAGTAATTGCTTACTTGCACTGCAGTCACTGGTAACCAGCACTGCTGTGACCACTTTGCACGGCAGAATATCAACAACAATAACAGTAGAATCAGCACCTTTGTTCACGTAATGAGATCAGTACTACCATGTAAAGCCAAAAGGCAGTAGCTGCTTACTATTTAAGTAAGCTGTTACTGCCCTTTTTATCTTTTTTAGAGTAGTAGATTGTCTATGCAACCAGTTCCCCTAAATCGCATATATAAATACCTCAACACATCATAGCATTACATATTATCCTTAATAACATCGGCAGTACTGGCGATGTTTTACAAACGTTTTCAAACTTTTTTTTAATACAAAAATATTGACCGAAATTTAAAGAATACTCAGACCTGCGCAGCTTAAGCACCAATTATTTCACATTTTGAGCAGGTCTACCGCGATCCACAACCTCAAGTGGTCGAAAATTACTCATATGTGTTTAATTTGAAATCAAACCTTTACAAATATTGATGGTTCAACAGCCATTTGATTTTCACCACTCACTGATCTGATCGACTAATAAAACAGGTTAAAAACGACAATAGTCGTGATCAGCAGGATGAGGGTTAAACATGAATTGAAAATAAGGTAACTGTGAGCCGTCGACAAATTTTCCAGGAGCCACTCTCTCAGCAGGAAGAAGATGAAATGTTCAAGTTTGCTGTTTGCAGACGCTACATTGGCATTCCGCGGCAGATTTAAATGTTAAGTAGCGGTATCCTTCGTCTTCGCCGCACCATACTTTAACCCTGACCTGCAAGTGAGAGCGGGAAACAATTAACATGAACGCACATGAATATAAAGATCATGAAGCGGATCGTCGCCTCGGAGCTAAAGGATCCTATCTGACACTCGTCAGAGTGGCAGATAGGATCCTTTAGCTCCGAGGCGACGAGAAAGTATGAGAGTGAGACAGTTACTGACATATGAACAGGTATGGTCTATTTATAAAAGGGCCTCATCTAAAGAACACAACCGCAACCGCAACCGCAAATAGAATAATACAAATTCCATATTTTCAGAATCATCAGTTTGTAGTCAGAAACTGGTGTTCATGAAAAATATCACGATACCAGACAGACAGACAGGCAGATATTATATTGACAGAAAGAAAGTTATTACAGATTTATTTGTCATAGAAATGAGAGAGACATATGTACAAGTATATACAAGATTGTTATTTTGTTAAAATCATATGACAATATGCATGGTAGGACATACTAAAATCAAATTAAGTGATATTGCCATAGTAAACACTGAATATTTCGCTAATATAAATGACTACTAGCTAAAATTAAATTAAAGGCATTGCCACGATAACATAGAGGTCCATCATTTGTTTTCCGGACCGAAACCATACGCTACGCTACGATACGAAATGATATGCATCGTATCGTATCGTATCGTATCGTATCGTATCGTATCGTATCGTATCGTATCGTATCGTATCGTATCGTATCGTATCGTATCGCATCTTATCGATCGAGAGAATCGAAGATAAATGAGATGTTTCATAAACCTTTGTTTACTGTATAGGTACTGGTGATATATATTTAAATTTTGAAATGAGGTGTTTTATTTTGAAATAATTATGTTGGTGTGTTTTGATATAAGGTGCTATGATTTTATATAAGTGGCTGTGTTTTGAGATATTAATAAAACAAGAGATTTTGTAAAGTGCCAGAACTTGTTTGCTGGATGTACATTGTATCTGATTTAGTGGGCTTATAAAAAGCATTATATACTGCATTAACTGCTGTTTTCTGATAATCGCGATATTATATTCAAGGCGTTGTCCTGATGGAGAATCGCACTGTATAGTTAGAAAGGCCAGACGACAACAAAATTAGATATCTTTCACTTTTTCTCTTGGGCGAGCATATAAAACATTGACGTTTACTTATTGATAATTAGCATTGATTAATTGATACCGACTGAAAAATAATTAAACACATCATGTCAAGCTAGTCCTGTGAACGATCATGATAATTTAAATTACATTATAATACATATCCTTACTGTGACACCACATAGCCTATCTTTTGTTGGGTTTATAAGTCTGCTCACTAATGATCAAAGATTAGAAGTAAACATTACTCAGATTCATAAAATTGGAGACGTCATGTATTTTTAAATACAGATAAACAAACATCAAACATCGCTATTTAAATACTGGTCACAAAAGAGGATTTACCACGATTGCAGTTGTGATTAATCCTGTACATATCATTTATGCAAATGTTATTATAGACATAATATATGACAATCGCATTTGTGTTAGAAACACCGCCTGAATTGCCATAGTTTTCGGCTTTTAAAAGCTCTTAGCTGGTGGTGTTCATTAAATGTCCTAGCTGATGGTGTTCATTAAAGCCCTTAGCTGATGGTGTTCTATAAAGCCCTTAGTTGGTGGTGTTCACTAAAGCCCTTAGCTGGTAGTGTTTAATAGAGCTCTTAGCTGGTAGTGTTCAATAAAGTCCTTAGCAGGTGGTGTTCATTGAAGCCCTTATCTGGTGGTGTTTATTAAAGCCCTTGGCTGGTAGTGTTCATCAAATCCCTTAGATGGTGGTGTTCATTAAATCCCTTCGCTGGTGGTGTTCATTAAATCCCCTCGCTGGTGGTGTTCAATAAAGCCCTTAGCTGGTAGTGTTCAATAAAGTCATTAGCTGGTAGTGTTCAATAAAGTCCTTAGCAGGTGGTGTTTATTAAAGCCCTTATCTGGTGGTGTTCATTAAAGCCCTTGGCTGGTAGTGTTCATCAAATCCCTTAGCTGGTGGTGTTCATTAAATCCCTTCGCTGGTGGTGTTCATTAAATCTCTTAGCTGATGGTGCCCGGTAGGCAAGGGGTCTTGAGAGCCGGTGAGTAAGGGGTCTTGGGTGCCGGTAGGTAAGGTGTCTTGGGTGCCGGTGGGTAGGGGGTCTTGGGTGTCGGTCGGTAGGTAAGGGGTCTTGGGTGTCGCTAGGTAAGGGGTCTTGGGTGCCGGTAGGTAGGGGGTCTTGAAAACCGGTAGGTAGGGGATCTTGGGTGCCGGTAGGTAAGGTGTCTTGGGTGCCGGTAGGTAGGAGGTCTTGGGTGCCGGTAGGTAGGGGGTCTTGAGAGCCGGTAGGTAGGGGGTCTTGGGTGCCGGTAGTAAAGGTGCCTTGGGTGCCGGTAGGTAGGGGGTCTTGGGAGCCGGTAAGTAGAGGGTCTTGGGTTCCGGTAGGTAAGGGGTCTTGGGTGCCGGTAGGTAAGGTGTCTTGGGTGCCGGTAAGTAGGGGGTCTTGGGTGCCGGTAGGTAAGGTGTCTTGGGTGCTGGTAGGTAGAGGGTCCTGGGTTCCGGTAGGTAAGGGGTCTTGGGTGCCGGTAGGTAAGGTGTCTTGGGTGCCGGTAGGTAGGGGGTCTTGGGTGCTGGTAGGTAAGGTGTCTTGGGTGCCGGTAGGTAGGAGGTCTCGGGTGTCGGTAGGTAAAGGGTCTTGGGAGCCGGTAGGTAAGGGGTCTTATGTTCCGAGATGTATAGGTCTCGGTTGACCGTAGGTACAGGATCTCGGTTGCCGGTATGTGAAGGGTTATTTAATCAAATGTGGAGTCTTTGTTTTGCAAGATATTCGCGTATTTGGTTTCGGGATAAAGCACCAAGATGACGCAGGACGCTGGCCTTTAGGATCCTCGCCTATCATTGAGGCAGCGCTGGGCCAAATGCCCGTGGTGACTGACCAGCACAGACTTGATTATTTGCACGTCATCCAGGGGCCGCCAAATCCCGCTAAAAACTGGAAAATGGCCTTAATACGGCCCAGCGTAATTTCATCCTGGCCCAACCCTCAACCAACGTCCTTAGTTTGCTTGGGAATCGAGGGGGGGGGGGGGGCAGGTTAATTAGGGAAATCAGAGCTGACGTGAAATCGATAAGAACAATCAGGGACAGTATACTGTTTGCAGGCTGACCAATAATATTCTGCACTAATAAAACCAAAATGAATTTGCTTTTACGATTGCCCTTGGTTTAAGGCGAATCTTGTACGATACATTTTGATAAATTTATTATAATTGCACGTAACAGTTATTGCATGTTATGGATTTGTGTTTAAAATAAGGGCGCTCATGTTACATACACTCCCAATTGTTATGATAAATAATAAATTGTATATAATAAATAATAAGTTGTATATATTTATTTAATAACAGGGGCACGCCTGTTATGTGATATCGTATTGTTGAAATAACCTTTGCGGTATCATTGTGAAAAGGTGTATGTTTGATTTTAGGAGTAATGTTGTGTATAAATACATACTGGTGATGATTTTGTGTTTTTTTTATGTGGCAATTTGTCTGGACTGCATCATGTGTAAAAAGCAATGCCGCTTGTCCCACTGGAGCATGAGACCGATAGGTAAACAAAGTGAAATGAATAGGGTTTTAGGCATATTTTGTGCACATGTAGGTTAAACTAGGCCAAGAAAACCTCCTGAGGATGGTGAGATGAATGAGATGACACTGTCCTCCAGACACAGGATTAGAAATTCGGGCCCTGTCTGAGGCCGCGCACGCTACCTCTGTCACGGAGGTTTCCCGCAATATTCAATATTTAGGAGTGAGCGGGATAGAAATATTGTGTTTTTTTGAAATTTGAATGCCAGAGCGGGGCTCGAACCCGCGATCTCCGACGTTCCAAGCAGGCAGCTTTAACCACAACACCAGGGCCCCCACCCTGAGACCGAATATCCTAATAATTATATAGGCCTTATATAATGATAGGCTGTTCCATTTCCTCTTTTGTGGTTTGTCCTGTAATTTACTTGCTTAGCATTATTATGCCTTTAATAATTGTTTTATTGCTATTATTCTCTTCAAGTGTCAGTGTAATGTCGTTCATTACATTGTACGCAAGGCAAAGGTAAACAATAGTAGATGCCTACTTGAAAAGTAAGCAGTTACTGCTATTTGCCTCAGTACGGAAATATATATTTACACGCGTCAGTATAATGTTAATTACATTATCCGTTACTATACTGTAATTGTAATGCTGCTGTTATAATGATATCTCCATTCGTCGGTATACCATTGATAAAAACATGATGCGTTATTTTGTACTCTTTGTCTGGTGTAGCGGTTATCACTATAGGCTCTCGCACCGGAGTTAAGTGCTTATCCCATGCTCTTGCTATTGTATATCCTCGCCCAATCGTGGCTATTTAAAATTGTGGGGAACGTCCGTGACCATGAGATAGCGGTCTCGGCGTCAGACCGCCAGGGCTCGAATTTCGAGTCTTGAGTCTGGAGGGCAGTGTTTTCTACTTAACGCACCAAGATCGGGGGGTTATTCTGGTCCAGTTTAGCCTGCAAGTGCTTTGTAAGCTTTAACTTGCTGGATGTACTCAACTTCTTTCTCTCTGGTATACCATGTTGTTTTCCAATCAATTCTTGATTTTGTTATTACTTACATTTTTGGGTCTACTTACTGTTATGTACGCCATGAATTGTATATCTTTTGCACGTGTAACCCGGTTATCAGTGTTGGGTGTACATCTATGGTGCTAATTATGACATGTATGCCTAAAATGCTGTTATAACAATAGTATGCGTATATGCTTCGAGGACAATGTGTTAATTGAGGCCCTTAGTGTACAATTTGGCCCTACCAGGAGTTCGTATTGTACAATTTACGGTCTGACAGGGCTCAAATTGTACAAGCCGGCCTCAAATGAGCCCCGGATCGAATAGTCCTGGAGGGCCTAATATTAATACATTGTCCGATCAAAACACATTACCATTGCCCAAAACACTGACATCCACACAGACATAGATTCAACTAGCAGAGATCAATACAGTAAAGGCGCAAGCTGATAAAGGGCTGCTGCTAATTTAACCCTTACAGGGCGGGGATGGACTGTAGTCGTCAGAATCTGACGTCTATTTGCAGAGTTTCTAATGGCCGTAGACCCATAACATAGGTATTCAAACGAGTCGCAAAGTAATAACCAAGACATTTATGATGATTTCAAATTGAAAAACCTTTAGTCTCCATGTTCTAAACAAAAAAATCAGCGTTTTAAGAGTTAGGCCTCACACACGTGTGTGAGTATGCGACAGTGCCATACATATTGATAATGATATTCATCAACGTCACGAATAGTAGTGTCAACTTACGTCATGTGTATCTGTGATGCTGCAGCAGTCGGCGCGGGAGGTGACGACGTGACGAGGGTTCGACCTCAGGACAGCCGCGGATGAAGGTATGGCATAGGATGTGCAGTAACCTCGACACGCGTTTACTTTCACGCGGAATGCGCTGCAGCCGTTGATTTTCACTGTTTTGTGGTAGCCTGCAAGCACAGAAAGGTCAGCAGTTAAAATCAAAATATTGTAGCAGACCCAGAAAGGGGGATGTTTCAAAATAATCGTTTTCTTGGGAATGCACTTTCAGTCAGCTCTCAATCGATTTTTTGTAAGGGCCTATTAATAGACAAATCCTATATTTGGCATCTCTACACCGCGAAACAGAGATATCATATCCCAGCATACACAAAACATTTGTATGACATTGATACAACGTCGACCCAACGTCTTCGACGTTGGTTCCACTTTGTATAAATGTTCTACAAATCTTTTCTGTTTACTAGGATAAGTCTAAAAAGATTGTCATGACTGGCATAGATAATCATCATGGTTAGTGCCAGACAGGTGATGTTTTTGAAATAGTAAACACGATATATTGATGCCTGATAGGTCAAGTGAAGGTCTTATCTAAAGATAAGTTATAAGCCGATATCAACTATAAACAGAATTATCACGGAAATCATGACCCAAAAGTCACGGAAAAGGTAATTTTATTTAAAAATTACCCTAGACTGTTCGCAAGAGATTAAACGTAAATTGCCTGAATTGTTTTATTTTTAAAAGTTTTATTCAAGAGAAATAATGCAGATCTTCTTAAAAGAATAATCATTTGATTTAAAAAAAAGTTAGAAACTAATGTTGCAATTATTGATCAATTTTGATTTACAAAGATTTTTGTAATCACCTGAGCGAATATATATTTAAATGAACGACATTGCTGTTGGTGAAAATATTCGAACCATACAATAATTCATCAGCAGCAAATATTATATTTGAAAACAGAATTATACATGCTGGTATGCCTTCCAGTATGTTCACCAATCCGCCCGTCGTCCTGCCAACATGTCACAGCATAGAGGCCTATAGTCAGATATTCAAAAATTATTTTCCTTTATGGAATAGTCCAAAATTTTGATCAAGTCTGTATTTCAAAACAACTTTCTCTGATACTAGTATGTATTCACAAAAAGCATATATTGCCTGTTTTCAATGTGAAAATCCTGAACACATATTTAAAAGAAAAATACACCACAGAAAGTCACATTCGCATTACTTAGAAAAATAAATTAAAAAGATATCTGGTAGTTTGAAAGCCTTTTCTTGATTTTCGCGATAAAACTCCTATTATATCATTTCTGATGGCATATAAAAAAATCCAAGATGACCACCGGCAAAAATCATTTTATGACAAAATCAAGATGACTATATATTGAAAACCTAAGTTAACTGGCTAACATATTGTATAAAAATAACAATATGTAGTAATAAGGTTAGGTGTGGTTATAAAAAATAGCTTCATATATCGCTATATAGGAATGATCCAATATTTTTATAAGTGGTTTCATTCGATTCTTTGACCCTGAAAACATAGGTGTAGACAGCAACATTATGATTCTATGTCAATTAGAACTAGATATATTGTCCAAATAAAAGTTTCATGGCACATGAAACCCATATTTGGTTCCAACTTTTTTTCTGGTAGCATCGATAATATCACTCCCATTAGTCCCCTGAACAAAATGGTACCACACTTGGAGAGTAGTGTGTATGTGGGAGGGGGGGGGGGGGGTGCATGGTGACCACTTCTGGCACATGGACTATTTATAAAATTGGCAATATATATAATAATATATATATAACACTATATAACGACAATATATTGGTATTATCAGGCTTAGTAGATCTATGTCGATTGGAAAAAGGAGACGTCCACGAGATAAAGACATCACGTTAATGTAAGTTTCCGGGTGGTATGCACGTGTTGACAGACCCTTTACATATACCAAGCTTGACCCAGAAGCAATATCTCCACGGGCCGGCTAAAGGCTACACGATCGTGGACGTTTCTTTATTTTTTTCCCCTTTTTAGATCTGCTAAGCATGGAAATATTATTGAGGACGACTGGTGATGTACACGGAAAAAGCGTGATCGGTCTCAACCGTGGGGCTATGTTTTCATGTCATTAGTTTTACCAAGCAGACATTCGAGACTAGATTACGTCATATCCGCAAAGCCCTGGACAGAAGTTTGACAATCAATGGCGGGTGGGCCAGTATCGACCGAATGCTCTCCGCGCAGTTCACATCCCGGATATAATGAAGGTTTTATTATTCACAGCGGTTCCACATTCAGACCACGAGGGCTATTACTATGGGAACTCTCTAGTTTTACAGTCTTAATGACCATGAGCACCGTGACGTGGTGGGCACGTTCCACATGCTCGGGGGTCATTGGATATCGAGCGTTTCCACGTTTTGTGGTCAAAAAGAGAACTATTCATAGTTGATTTTTTGCTTTTTTGTTTTTTTTTGGTTTTAGTGAAGTATAATCTGTCGTTTAATCGTGGCACCATTAGAGACAGTCGGAACCAAAATGAGTGGTTAACTAAGGAATCATAAATAAACAAGTAACTTAAAAAATGTAAAAATAAATTAATGATGCTGGTTCAAAATTAAATTTAAAATTATTTCTTCAGGCGAATAATTCGTGACCTCTTGTAAAACTATCCATTCTATTTTAACAATCCATTCTATTTCAAAACTGTGTATATATACTGATATATGGCAGGAGTAAAACTACATAAATTGCAAAGGTATGTTTTCGAAATAAATGAATCGGGCTTTAGGCCACCTTTGTGCACATATAGGCTAAACTGGTCCAGGAGAACCTCCTGAGGATGGTGAGATGATTGAGATGACACTGTCCTCCAGACACAGGATTCAAAATTCGGGCCCTGGCGGTCTGAGGCCGAGCACGCTACCTCTCGGTCACAGAGGCTCCCCACAATACTGACTTTCACACGTGGATGGGGAAGAAACATTTTTGTTTCTTTCAAACCGCCGAGACCGGGAACCGGACCCCGAACTCTGGCGTGAAAGGCAGCGGTGCTAACCACTACCCTAGGGCCCCCGCCCGTCTGTTTTCGAAGAAAGTATTGGTATTTTGGAATATGGCAATGCGAAAAGCCTCCATAATATAAATAGGTGAAAAGGTGGAGGAAAGATAAAATTAATAATGGCCAAAAAGATCTTAATTAAATTTGTGATTGATAATACTAATTTCACCATCCATTTTGTAAATCGCGACCAACAAATCTTTACAATGCTATTTTGTTTCCAAGAAAAAATGCTATTGTCTCGTCGGCCAGACGTGCACAGATAGTCGTTACAGTCTGCTTGGATCGTCTCGTATAATTGGGTGCTATGCCGGGAAACAGAAGAGCATTCAATGGAGAAGGTCGTACATTTAAGTAGTGGCAATGCCAGGGATATAAAAGGCGCAACAAACAATGATCGGCGTACGTGTAGGAGGAAAAGGGAGGCGGCGTCTTGGTTAGAAACGGCGCTCGTCGAATAACCACTCGCCCACAGAACGAGGTCGTATATCACAGGCCGGGGAGAGAAAGGCGACTCGTGTGCGAAAAGGACACCTCTATCCTGTTGTCCAGAAAAAACCGGGACCCCCACGGCTGAATGGTGGACCAACGCCAAGGCGCTCGCCCACCATTCAACCGTGGATGAGCCACTCTTACAATTGTCGTGGCACGTTCTTTGCCCGCTCCTACGCCTCAGGCCAGCCGCGGATGGTCAGGTGTACTTAATCAAACTTGGAGGTGCAATAGGAGTGCGTACTCTTGTTGCGATACGAGCAGTTCCTTCGCTGTCCTTGTCATTTTCTTCTCTTGATATTTGAGCTATGTTATCATGTACAATAGCGGTGCAACTATAAGCTTGGAGAATTAGAGGAGGGACCACAACGCAAATCCTGTTGAATTTTTGAACATTTATAAAATTAATTTAGAGGTGCAATCGAAGCGAAGTTTTTTTTAGCAACTAGGATGTGTCGTAAGTAGACATATAGCTATATATTAACAAACTGAAACGGTACCTTCTATCTGGTATATGAGTAGAACCGAAAAAATATGCTCATAAAAACAATAATTGTTTGGAGAGACATTATCACAGCCGCAAGGGGATACGTTTACGTTTAGATCAGTTTCAAGTGCATCCATAGCCATTCGGGGAAGAGGGGGGGGGGGTGTATATTATAATATGATAGCTCTATACGTAGCACTTCATCTATTTTCGAATTGCTACTAGAAGGTATATCGTCTTACTTGTAGTTTTTCAAATTAGTCAACAGCAGCTTCAAAATAGATAATCACCAGATGAAATCATACATTAACATTAGCATAGCATATCCCCTGGCACCTAAGTACGATAGGCCCTACGTGACAATACATAGTGACCAGAGGGAATCAGAAGCATAGAATGTTCTCGTCCCTTATCACCCAAGGTATGGTACATGACAATAGTCACCAGCGGGAATCATAAGCATATCATGTCGTCGTCCATTAGCACCCAAGGTATGGTACATGACAATAGTCACCAGAGGGAATCATAAGCATAGCATTTCGTCGTCCCTTATCACCCAAACACAGTAGGCCTACGTGATAATACATAGTGACCAGAGGGAATCATAAGCATAGAATGTTCTCGTCCCTTATCACCCAAGGTATGGTACATGACAATAGTCACCAGCGGGAATCATAAGCATATCATGTCGTCGTCCCTTATCACCCAAACACAGTAGGCCTACGTGATAATACATAGTGACCAGAGGGAATCATAAGCATAGAATGTTCTCGTCCTTTATCACCCGAAGTACGGTACATGACAATAGTAACCTGAGGGAATCATAAGCACAGCATTTCGTCGTCCCCTAGCACCCAAACACGGTATGCCTACGTGATAATACATAGTGACCAGAGTGAATCATAAGCATAGCATGTTTTCGTCCCTTATCTCCCAAGGTATAGTACATGACAATATTCACCAGAGGGAATCATAAGCATAGAATGTCATCGTCCCTTATCACTGAAGGTATGGTACATGACAATAGTCACCAGAGGGAATCATAAGCATAGCATGTCGTCGTCCCTTATCACCCAAGGTATGGTATGTGCCAAAAGTCACCAGAGGGGATCATAAGCATAGCATGTCGTCGTCCCCTAGCACCCAAGCTATGGTACATGACAATAATCACGAGGGAATCATAAGCATAGCATGTCGTCGTCCCCTAGCACCCAAGGTACATTACATAGTGCCAGGAGGGAATCATAAGCATAGCATGTCGTCGTCCCCTAGCACCCAAGCTATGGTACATGACAATAATCACGAGGGAATCATAAGCATAGCATGTCGTCGTCCCCTAGCACCCAAGGTACATTACATAGTGCCAGGAGGGAATCATAAGCATAGCATGTCGTCGTCCCCTAGCACCCAAGCTATGGTACATGACAATAATCACGAGGGAATCATAAGCATAGCATGTCGTCGTCCCCTAGCACCCAAGGTACATTACATAGTGCCAGGAGGGAATCATAAGCATATCATGTCGTCGTTTCTTAGCACCCAAGGTATGGTACATGACAATAGTCACCCGGGCACAGTAACTTGATACAATGCCGCGCGTAGTGCGGCTGTTGTGTTTATTAACTAGTTAGGAGGTGTGGACACTAAATTGACCAAAATATAATCACTTCTATAACATATACCATTATGATCAGCGTCATCCAAAGAACAATATTTGTAAAGTCTTAGCAGCTAAATGACCAGCTTCAGTCGTTTCAGTCGATATCCCAAGTGATTTAATTTTAGTTAAAAAGGAACAGACTGAAAACATTCAGGTATCACATCATTTTATTATTTAGGGAACATCTGGACTGTCTAATCTAATATAAAGTACCCATATTCTATGTTTAAACAGACTATGCTAAACACTTTGATACATTGGTTGAACTACTTCCCTTATGTGGGAAACCTATTTCTTGACATAATATTAGGCTGGTTTGCTATATTTTGTCATATTTGCTAATTTTTAAAGATACAGCTGCGATTTATATAATAAATGTAGGTCACCATTTGCAGTTACTAATTCATTTATAACAGCAGTAACATGCTGACAAATGCAATACAGTCTTTTTTAAATCGACACGTCTTTATTGATGTCTAATTTTGCTTTTGTGACTTTTTGCAATATAATATGGCTACTTCCTCCCATCTTGGTATGCCTATTCTATTTGAATGGTGAACTAAGTGTTATCATTAGTGTATTATTTTGGATGCGTTAATTCAAGATTAGACAAACAGATTGCTATTGGCACATCGCATTGAGTTGCCAAGTTCAGAAGCTGTAGATGGTGGTGATAGAGTAGAACTAATGATTAAACACAATGTCAAATTGCACACAAACTGTGTGAAACTCAGTATTGTGGGGAACCTCCGTGACCGAGAGGTAGCATGCTCGGCCTCAGACCGCCAGGGCTCGAATTTCGAATCCTGTGTCTGGAGAGCAGTTTCATCTTATTCATCTCACCATCCTCAGGAGGTTCTCCTGGCCCAGTTTAGCCTATATGTGCACAAAGGTGGCCTAAAGCTCGATTCATTTTCATTTTATTTACAAGCCACAGCTGAACCAAATGAAAAGAGTCATCACGGTTGGCCATTATATTTTAAACTTGAACCTACAATGTAACATTAGACACATTACTGAGTGCAGATTCATTGGAATACAGTCTGCGAAATCACACTTGATAACCTTCCCCACTGTCTGTTAGTTTATTTTTTCAGTTCATTTATTACTAATTCACAACGTTAACCAAACTCTCTGATTGTTATCCCAGCAAACACAAAACATTTGTATAACATTTGGACAAGGCTGGCCGTCGTTGTACAAATGTCATACAAATGTTTTGCGTGTATAGCATGAAAAAACAATAGATTGTATTACAGGATGACGACTTTAGTGTCTGAAGGGCAGTGTCATCTCGTTCATATCACCGTCCTCAGGAGGTTGTCCTGGCCCAGTTTAGCCTACATGTGCACAAAGGTGGCCATTCATTTCCTTTCATTTCGGTTGGAAAACAAAAAAACAGTAATTGATTTACTTAAAACGTATACAGCAACTAAACTAGTGAAGAAAAATAATCAGGTGATGGGCACACACGATGACAATGTCCTTCACTGTGGCAAATATAATAAGGTGCCTTTTGGATTACACCAAGGATAACAGAGTGATCGGGTTATATTTTGGTGTCTTGTATGGGGCAGGACACTCCTGATGCCGGCGATTCTGTCAGCCAAAAACAAAAACTGCTTGCTAGAAAAGTAAGCAGTTTGTCTATGATTTTATACGGCAAGACTTAGTGATACCTGTACTACTCCCACTGTCCTGTCAACTAAAATAGTGTCGATGGTGCTCTAATTTATTTCTAATACCTTATTTTAAGTTCTAATTGAGAAGGCTTTTTGTACCGGCCCACCTCACTCAAGTTCAAAATTAGGATAGGTGTCATTTCAAATCTGTCATCATAGGCCACGCCTATGTACTCATTGGACGCGGACTTTGAAAGATATTAGAGAGCAAATTATGCGCTGAATTGTACATTGCTTGATAAATGAGGAGGGCATCCACATTTCCAGTATTTATTTATTTATTTATTTATGGTGATTACTCGTATATAAATCTAAAATTGACTTTGTATTACAACAATTTAATTATGAGTAGAAACGATGCAGTAGTGTCATCGAGATTGGAACATTGGAGGGTTAGTGTGTGGCACATGCTTGGTTTTATAGGCCTATAAATTTGTCAAATAATACTGGAGAATAACTATTTTTTAAGACAATAACATTAAATTAAATGTGAGTTATTGAAGCTTTTATATGTTAAATTTATTTTAATTTAAAATTTAATTAACCAAGTAATGGCTCAATCCTAGTTTAGGATTGACAGGTTCAAAAAAATTTTATGGTATGCTAAATGTTAATAACAATAGAGCTGCATAATAATTAACTGTGCCGTTAGAAAGACTGCAAAAACTAGGCAAAGAACATATAGGGCATGTGAGGTAAAATTATCAGTCGAGTAAGGAGTTTAGTTAGCACAATTTTAGGTTTAACAGAAATTAATGTAAGTTGAGCATTGTGACGCTTGCGACGCCTAGCTTAGCAAATTCGTAGAAATAATTTGTACAATTCCAATAAAATATATCCTATATTTATTTCCAGTATGAATTATACGTCATAAAAGTACAATTATAACAAAGTCGAACGTATGACTATAAATAAATCTGTTAACACGACTTCCTGTCATGACACTAATAACACAAAGTGTATTTAAATGACCAAGTAACGTTTTCTCTCAGCGTTCTTGCCAGTCGTGTGGAAGGTCTCGTTTTGACATTAGTGTGGCTTTGTCATTGTCACGGCCAGTATTTATTGGTGGTATTCGTGTCAATGTTGACCTCATACTGGAGTGCCGATGCCAGGACGGACAGATTGACCTCTCACGCTTTCAGAAGTGTGATGTTCTCTAAATAGAATCATCTGACCTGACGGCGGTTGGATTACGGGCCAGCGTCTAGGCCGATGGCCCGTCATCCAGCCGCTGTTGGCCTATTTCCGGGTGACACACATGGTTGAAAGCTGTGTTTGATCTCAGTGTTTTTTCATCATTGTCATTCATGACTCTGGCCCCACGCAGCTGCAGAAACTTTTCGAGCAAGCTACCCCCCCCCCCCTCCAACTCCCCCGGTGCCGATCCAATCCCATTAACACAACCAAGCCGAGCGCATCACACAATTACAGAAAACCCCAACACCGCTTCAATACCGTACTTAACGTAATTTTCTATTATCTCACCACCTCGGTACACCCTGGCATTAATCTTCTCACTGAAGCCAGCGATCTGCTAAAACATTCATGGCTACAAATATTTACACAGCACACATACATGTAAACGGGAGGATTATTTTCTGCTTCATAGGCAACAGTGAAGCCTGGTTAAAAACCCACGTCACCAGGGCCCTATACTGGTTGGATTATAAAAAGATAAAAGGATGTTGTCTAGCAACGCCATAGTCACCATATTTAATCAGTTTCTATTTTAGATAATTAGAAAACTATTCCTTCTGGAGAAAATAAACAATTAACAGGATACTTGATATAATAGGTACATCAGAAACAGAGGTGCGCACTCGGCCCGGTGTTGTAGTTAGTCCACATTCTTGAGGGACGTGGAAAAGGTGGCAATGTAGTAATGTTATCCCCCCCCCCCCACACCGACTCTAACGATGTATCTGCCACAAAGTGAAAGACACACATTTTGAAATCCAGGATGATGCTATAGTGATAAATGTGTTCCTCCAAATGTTACAAGACATTTTTTTCATATTATGCAGTGTTATGGTCAGGTTTCTATATAAAACACACACACATACATTTCGCCATCAACGGGTCTAAAAAAAACAGTTTTGGCTTTACATAGGACTTTTATCGGCAGAGTATATGCAAGCATAGTCTGTTTCGCTTTGCAGAGCAGAGTAGGGAAGCATGCAATCCTGTCAACTAGAGAAGCACTCGGATCCTGATGTATTTCTCCTGCTATCCTCATAATCCCATTCCACATTTAAAACCCATTATTCATCAGGTGCCGGAAACAAGGCAGCTTATAATCTGATACAGCTTTCCCCACAACACTTCTTAGCACAACCGTCGTGTCATCAGCTGTCAGCCATACTCAGAAATGTTTTTTATGAGCTTGTTTTATTGTCTTTTTGAGTGCTCCTAACCACCATTCTGCCAGAGCCGCAATGCGCGTATATATGTAGGCTATATATTTATCACGGTTCCGGTATATGAAATGGGGTTAGCAGTGTTATGTAAATGTTTGCTGGTGTATAAGCTTGAATAAAATACATTGTTATTTAATAAAAAAAATATTGAATCAGTCAATAAATGAATGTATCAATTAATGAATGAATAAATGGATGAAAAAAAAGACCAATCAATCAATCAGTCAACCAATAAATCTATTAATCGATCGAGCAATCGATCAAGCTAGCAAGCAATCAATCAAGCAATGGATAAATATATAAATTATTCATCAATCAATCCATAATCAAACAATAATTATTGATCAATAAATCAATCAATTAATCAATTATTCAATCAATCAATCAATCAATCAATCAATCAATCAATCAATCAATCAATCAATCAATCAATCAATCAATCAATCAATCAATCAATCAATCAATCAATCAATCAATCAATCAATCAATCAATCAATCAATCAATCAATCAATCAATCAATCAATCAATCAATCAATCAAACAATCAATCAATCAATCAATCAATCAATCAATCAATCAATCAATCAATCAATCAATCAATCAATCAATCAATTAATCAATCAATCAATCAATCAATCAAATAAATCAATCAATTAATTAAATAAATAATCAATCAATTTATCAATCAATCAATCAATCAATCAATAAATCAATCAATTAATCAATTAATTAATTAAATAATCAATCAATTAATCAATCAATCAATCAATAAATTAATCAATTAATCAATCAATCAATCAAGCAATTCTTCAATAAAATCAATCAATCAACAAATCAGTCAATAAATCAAACAATTATCAATGAATCAATAAATCGACCAACTAATAAATCAAGTTATCGACCGGTCAGTCAATCCATCAGTATATGAAGAAAAATCAATCAAATAATCCACTAATTAATGTTTCGAATAGCCAATCAATCAATCAATCCATCAATCAATCAATAAATCGAGCAAAAATTCAATCAATCAAACAATCAATCAAACTATCGACCAATTAATCAATCAATAATTTAATCAACCAGTCAATCAATCAATAATAACCCTTTGAAATTATTCAATCAACCAAGCAATGAATAATCAATTTATCAATCAAATGAGCTGTTGTAGATCAATCAATGAATCAATGAATCAATGAATCAATGAATCAATGAATCAATCAATCAATCAATCAATCAATCAATCAATCAATCAATCAATCAATCAATCACTCACTCACTCACTCACTCACTCACTCACTCACTCACTCACTCACTCACTCACTCACTCACTCACTCACTCACTCACTCACTCACTCACTCACTCACTCACTCACTCACTCACTCACTCACTCACTCACTCACTCACTCACTCACTCAATCAAACAATTACTCAACTATTTAATTATAAATAAATAAATAAGTAAATAACAACAGCAACAAAACTATATAAACATTGACATGATCAAACAAATAAGTAAATCAATATTAAAGGAAAAAACAATTGTTATACAGCTGTATATGTGATCTTGTTTCACCTCCTTACGGCCATTAACCACAGAAGACTATTCCCAGAGTAAATCAAGATATTTTCGTGTAAGAGGGCTGCAAATCAACGTTCTCTTGACATTGGGCGACAGCAAATATTGAACTGACACTGTTTCAACAATTAACGAGTCGAAAGTTGAAACCGGAAGTCGAAAACTGGATATCAGATGTCAAAAGTTAAACATTGGAAGTTTGAAGTCTGAACTAGGAATCGAAACTTCGAATTCGGGAGTTGGAAGCTAGAAGTCGGAAGACCCCACGAAGCTTTGGCTTTCAGAAACTTCCTGTTTTGTTTATTGCTGAGTTCATTATTTAAATAGAGTGTCCCTCACATTTTAATGAAGTTAACCAGATCATTAGTAACCTTGTGTACCCGTATTTTGGTGAATTATGTAGTAACCTGAGCACCCGCATGTTATTGCTAACTATGGGTTGATACATGTGGGTACAAAAACAGGATATAAAACATAATGAATTGAAAGACAAGTGTGCTTTTTCTAATAGATAGTAAATTAAAAAAATTCTAAGTATTTATTCAGAGATTGCGTCTGACTCGGACTGGCCACGCGTATGCGGTAAAACATCACATACTATGGCATGGCATGGCATGGTATATGTATATGACATAGCATATATAAACGACATAAGTTAACATGGCGTGGTGCAGGATGGCATGCCGCGGCATGGCGAGGAATGGCATGGCATGGCATGGCATGGCATGGCATGGCATGGCATGGCATGGCATGGCATGGCATGAAATGGCATTGAATGGCATTGAATGGCATGTACAGTGGTACTCACCTAATATATGGCAACCCGGTCTTTCCCAAGGATGCTGGCCGAACACCGACAGGAAGTTCATACAGAGTAGCAGCAAAATTTTCATGACTCGAACCCAGTCTACTGTTTTCATCCCAAGCTCTGCACGGTTCTGGCTGTCAAACAAATGAAGGTAATAAACATTATTGTTGTTATTATCGATAGAGCAGAAATCTGGAGTAATACTTTGCAGAATATCCGCGGGTGGGGGCAGGGGCTGTAAATAAACTGCCTATATAGTCAGACGTGACCCAGTCGATATCAAGCATGTGATTGATTAACGTGGTGATCTTGACCAATCGCACGCCTGAGATATGAGTCAGCTGAACGAACCGTCCCAATTTGATTTTTACGAAATGTTTTTTTTATATTGAGATTGGTTAAGCACAGATACACGTTATCCAGCCGAAGTTGTCCGTCACAATCGGATAATGAATGAATGAATGAATGAATGAATGAATGAATGAATGAATGAATGAATGAATGAATGAATGAATGAATGAATTGATGGATGGATGGATGGATGGATGGATGGATGGATGGATGGATGGATGGATGGATGGATGGATGGATGGATGGATGGATGGATGGATGGATGGATGGATGAATGGATGGGTGGGTGGGTGGGTGGATGAATGGATGGATAGATGGATGGATGGATGGATGGATGGATGGATGGATAGATGGATGGATGGATGGATGGATGGATGGATGGATGGATGGATGGATGGATGGACGGACAGACGGATGGACGAACAAACGAACGAACGAACGAACGAACAAACGAACGAACGAACGAACGAACGAACGAACGAACGAACGAACGAACGAACGAACGAACGAACGAACGAACGAACAAACGAACGAACGAACGAACGAACGAACGAACGAACGAACGAACGAACGAACGAACGAACGAACGAACGAACGAACGAACGAACGAACGAACGAACGAACGAACGAGCGAGCGAGCGAATAAATATATGAATGAATGAATGAATGAATGAATGAATGAATGAATGAATGATTAGATGAATGCATCAATGAATGAATGAATGAAAGAATGAATGAATGAATGGATGAATGAATGAATGAATGAATGAATGAATGAATGAATGAATGAATGAATGAATGAATGAATGAATGAATGAATGAATGGGGTTTTAGAACCTTTTTGTGTACAAACATGGTCAGATGAATCAGGTGACACTGCCCTCCAAGCAAAATATTGAAAAATCTTTGCTGTCTGAGGCCGAGCACGCTACCTCTCGGTCACGAAGGTTTCCCACGAAAATGATTTGTTACACGTAGGCGGGGAAGGAACATCTTGTTTCTTTCAAACCTGAATACCAGAGCGCCCGGCACGAGTTCGCAATTTCCGACGTTACAGTCGGCAGCGTCGGGCCTAAATAGGGCTATAAGCGCGGTCCAAAAGCGTGACTTTCAACAACCATCGATCATGCGATACACACCGAGAAGTGGCTGAAAATGAGCATTCAAATGCCAGCCGTTTATCGGTGGGTATGAAGCTATGGCTAAAAATTAGCGTTGAAACTTTCAGCCGCCTCTCGATGTAACATGCACCACCAATAACCGGTTGAAAATCACCAATCACCGAGGCACAACCCCCTGGTTTGAAATCAGGGGGGGGGGGAGGGGGGTGTTCTGAGATGATCCTAAAAATTTAGTTATGTAACAAGCTCCTAGGTCACCATAAAATACTTATTATGTTAAGACTAAAGTATAAACTTCACTTTTATGATCGTTTACATGTATTTGAAAATTTATACAATGACCAGGCCATAAGGTTAAACATATTACAAAACGGCCGCACTTGTGTGCTAAGCGAAGTAACAAATATATTTTTTAAACTGAAGATTGTATTTACTGCTGTATTTAAATAAGATCCACCCCGACGATTTCAAGATTTTACCTGGTTTCTGTGAAATAAAGAACAGGCTAGGTGATGCCGGTGTTTTATGATATAGCGTGGTTGACAGTATTAAGCCTTTTCCCGTCCGGTCCTTTCTCTCTGTAGCAGACAGTCATATGACACACGACTCTTTAACTTAATGTAGCCAACACTAAAGTACCTTATAAATACAAATGGGGGAATGGGCGTGGTTTGCAGTTAGGTCCAATAAGTGACATATACTTGTAACTGCATTGATTACGTTAACTATTAATACACCCACCTACAATGCTATTATGAGATGTCAGAAGAAATCGTGCATGGTATAACTATAACTATGATCTCTGATGGCAAGAAAACAAATTCAGGTAAACTTTAACATGGTGACCAGTCAACAGCTTAATTTTTTTCTCTTTTTATTTTCGCAGAAAATATAGATTTTATCGCTTCAATAGAGCAACTTAAATAATTATTGTACATTAGAATGGTTCTAGGAATATTTAGAAAAGACAAAATGTAGACATTCGAGTTCAAAAAGTTAATGTGATGTCACACCCCACCTGGTTTCCGGCGAAAGAAACATAAGCGTCCTGGCCGCAGGTGTGCGCACTGATAACTCAGTGAACACTAGACATAGACTCAATGCTGGACCAATGTTGGGCTAGCGTCGTAGACGGTGGCCCAACATTGGTCCAGCATTGAGTCTATGTCTAGTATTTGCTGGGAAAGTCATGCATCTCTTCAGCGTGGGCCGGGAAAAGCGTAGCTTTACAATGTATGTATGGCCAAACCAGCAAACAGGACGATGGGCCAACATTAAGCCAGCATTGGTTCACCGTCTAGTGCTTGATGTTGGCAAGTGACATTTGTGTCTCTCCGTATGGGTTGTAATGCGAATTTGGCCCTTAAAGCGCTGAATTAATTTGTAAAAAACATCGCAACCAAAGGGATTTTTTCAATTTGAAATCATCATAAATGTCTTAGTCAGCTCTTTCTGATTCATTTGAATACCCATGTTATGGGTCTACGGCCATTAGAAATATTTCTACTCTTACAGTGCGGGTCTACAGTCGATCCCGCGCTGGAAGGGTTAGAGTTCATTATAAATGTAATGTAGCTGCTCTATAGCGTGAAATGAGAACGTTTCATATGATCCGCAATCAATTAATCCGCTATGTCAGAAAAAGTCCGGACCAATTGGCTATCAATGAGCAGCACATGACATGCACGCGAGGTACTCCCCAAAATAGCAACAGTCATGAGGCATTGAAAGGAAATGAGAAAAATTAGCAAGAGTCTAGCCTACTGAAACAATCAACAA
Source organism: Flabesymbios commensalis (assembly GCA_964017125.1). NCBI lineage: Eukaryota > Metazoa > Annelida > Polychaeta > Terebellida > Flabelligeridae > Flabesymbios > Flabesymbios commensalis. The sequence goes on along the minus strand of OZ024906.1, from coordinate 32,055,887 downwards.
ATCACATAAATCCGAATGCATTTGGACATAGTATCACCTGTTACCATGCTTACTGTACCACTGTCGCACATAGTCAAAAAGCAGTAGCCGATGTTCAAGTAAGCAAACACTGCTGTTTCTATAACTCGTTATCAGGTCATAGATAGCAACAAACCTAAACTGTTAATTTGCCCTAGACCGATTTATCAGTTTATGATCAGTTGAATTAAACAAGCAACAGCGATAGTGTACGGCGGCCGTTTGGTTTTTGTCATAATTTTCCACAAGCGATACATATTTTTGTTCAATTTAGCGAGCGTGATTTATCAGCACTAGCATCAGTGGGAGACCCATTGCCAACATCTGGACCGTTTTATTGGTATTAGACCCGACCACCAAAGAACAGATAAAACTCGCATAAAAGTCGCATTTTGGTGAACCAAGGGGTGATCTAGACCTATGACATCTGCTCGCGCACTTCGTAAAAGATTTTTTTCTTAGAGCACGATTATGCTACTATTTCAATTTACAAAGTGGACGAGTAAACCGAGAATGTTCTTAGAACAAAAATATTTTTTTCTTAGAGCACGATCATGCTACTATTTCAATTTACAAAGTGGACGAATAAACCGAGAATGTTCTTAGAACAAAGCGCACCTGAGCCCAGAAGAGCAGTGAGCGTGTTATGCCATCCTCACTTATAACATAAGCCCATGAGGATTACATACATCCTTGTCTTTGTATTTGCTATTTTCAATGCTGAATAGACTTAGCCTGAAGTGAGGGTGCCGCCACGCCTTCAAACACACAAAGGCGATTTACGCTCTACAAAGCCAAATTCTCACTGATTGTATTGGAAATTATCAGCCACATAGACGTATGTGGCACTCAAATAAACGAATGCCGCATAGCATACTTTGCACTCTGGATGTTTGGTGGTGATATTCATTAATTTATGGCTAACTCCTTACAAATACATAGGCCTATATGGTCCTATAAAAAGCAAATTTCCTTAAAATTTAAATTCAGACTAAATCGTTGGACTTTCAAAACGAATCGTTGTATTGGTGAAGCTATAGCCTATGTCACCACTAGTTGTTAAAGGCCCTCTGAGGGTCTTCATTAATATAATGTTCAATGACTCCTCAAGGGTCTTCACTATAGTGTTTAATAACACTTTGATGGTTTTCACTAGTGCTCAATGACTCTTCGCGATATAGTTACAAATAGTCATAGCCAGATTATGACCCAATAAAACACAAAACTTTTAATGTTGGTCCGGCGTTGTCGGCGGTAGGCCACACTAATCCAGCATTGGCCGTAGACCAATAACATAGGTACTCAAATGAAGCGGAAAGAGCTATATAAATAAGACATTTAACCCTTACAGTGCGGGGATCGACTTTAGTCGTCAGAATCTGACGTCTGTAGTCGATCCCCGCACTGTAAGAGTAAAAATATTTCTAATGACCGCAGACCCATAACATAGGTATTCAAATGAATCAGAAAGAGCTAACGAAGACTTTTAGGATGATTTCAAATTGAAAAAAAAACATTTGGTTGCGATGTTTTTTACAAATTAATTCAGCGCTTTAAGGGTTAAACATCTCCAGTATTTATACAAAAAAATATTTCAGCGTTGTAAGGGTTAAATGACACTTGAAAAAAAATCTTCCATCAATATTTCACGAGCCTTCAATTTAACCCTTTACGTCCTTACGATGCTTTAAAGCATCATTTTACATCCCTGAAAACAGACTTAATTTTTCAACAACTAAGTGTTTTGTAATGATAATATCCACAAAACTGGTTTACCAATTTATGCCAATTTTCTTTAATTTACTAAACCACTTCAAATCATCTACATCCACTGCAAGTCGAGAATTGCGACAGCAATTCGCGGCTTGTAGTGGATGATGATGACAATTGTAAACTCAGGCTTGAAAGGGTTGATCTAGTTGCAGAGGAGGAAGTTTTGAAAGTGACATTTATAAAATATAAATGCAGTCTGATGCGCCATAATAACCCAGTCTATTCTTGGACTCTCCTGAGCATAAAAGACTCCTAATAACCCGTATCTCATAATTAGAAGAGTTTGGGAATACAAATCAGGTCGCAAAGTGCTAAAATAGCGTCATTTTGTACCATAATGCCGGTTCGTGAATTGTATATTAATAATAATGATATCTTACTGGCAGGAAGTTAATACATATAATAGGCCACCTGATAATATATTCACCAGTCCACACAATTGCTTAATGCTGTCTATATATAAACTGGCAGGAAGTTAATACATGAAATAGGTCACCTGATAATATATTCACCAGTCCACACAATTGCTTAATGCTGTCTATATATAAGCAATTACCTGTATTTGAATGAGATCTAATATCAGCGGTAATGTAAATTAAAAATCACTGGGATTCAACCTTGATCTATCCGTAACAAAGGCATGATGCGTTACGGGCTAGTACTGATAGCTCCAGTGTCACCTTGGCATTAAATAGACGTGCTTAACAAAGCCGCAGATTTCAACACCGAGATAATTTGACAGGTTTTATTACCGGAGACAAATTTTATTGCAGCTTATTGCATTTTTCCCTTGTTGACGTTTTTTATAAATCTGGTGAGATTCCGATACAGTACGTGACCGTTGAAGGTAAAGTGGCGTGAATGATGCTCATGTGAGTGTTACTTCAACTGTGTGAGCCGCGTGATTTCCAATTCCCCATTTTTGTTAACGTGAATTAAAACATCTGCATTGCATTGCATTGCATTGCATTGCATTGCATTGCATTGCATTGCATTGCATTGCATTGCATTGCATTGCATTGCATTGTATTGCCTTGTATTGCATTGTATTGTATAGCATCGCATCGCATCGCATCGCATCGCATCGCATCGCATCGCATCGCATCGCATCGCATCGTATCGTATCGTATCGTATCGTATCTTATCGTATCGTATTGTATTGTATTGTATTGTATTGTATTGTATTGTATTGTATTGTATTGTATTGTATTGTATTGTATTGCATTGCATTGCATTGCATTGCATTGCATTGCATTGCATTGCATTGCATTGCATTGCATTGCATTGCATTGCATTGCATTGCATTGCATTGTATTGTATTGTATTGTATTGTATTGTATTGTATTATATTGTATTGTATTGTATTTTATTGTATTGTATTGTTTTGTATTGTATTGTATTGTATTGTATTGTATTGTATTGTATTGTATTGTATTGTATTGTATTGTATTGTATTGTATTGTATTGTATTGTATTGTATTGCATCGCATTATACGGGCCCAGTATTATTTCCCTCTCCATTTCTCCCTCTCTGTGCAGATGATAGACTTTGAAAGCCATGAGCAGTGGGTATCCCTTCTTGAAAGCCGCGGGTCATTTGCTGGTCAGCTTGGACTCTTCAGCTCAATTAGTTTATGACGGGACACAGCGGGCATGCCAGAGTCTGACAAGAAAATCACACCAATTGTACAAATCGAGAAATGACAGCCACTGACCTGTACCTTTCCATGGATGCCCGCGTTTTTACCCAGAGTTGATTTAATGTTGTGCCATCGTCACAGAAACAATCCTTGAAAAGATTTTTTTGCAATGACTTATCGATTAAATGTATCTGATGTACAAGTGTATGTTTCATATGAAATACTAAAGGCGAGTACTAATGGGTCTAGTTTTTAATTATAAAATTTTTTTGTCATTCGTTGCAGCGTCTAAATAGTAGCGTCATGTAATAATACAGCATTTAAAGGTTTAATAATTTGCCTGACAGGACTAAATATATGTGCTTGATAATGGCGAGCTCTGTCTTGATCTTAACAGAAAAATTCATATCAAGTAGGCCAGGACTAGAAATAAAAAATTACCATTGGAACAATGGAATTACATTGTAAAATCATTTTACTGACAACAATTCTCAACTGCAATATGTTTTACTTGTTTTCTGAATGATTCGAGGTTTGGGGGTTGAAGTTCAACCATAGATTTTCACTCTCACGGTTCAATCCGCGCCCTGTGGTCGTGGATGGGCTTAGCTGCTACCGATGCTGGAGCTCTATAAACCAGTGAGCGTCTAGTCATACCGTTGACGTTGCCTATTTGTTAGTTACATTAGAAACATTATTGTTAAATACTAAACCCTTGTCAACTGTGACTCCCAGGTCATTATAGCATGATATATTTTCCAATACAGTTCCTTAAGATTATAATAATTTAAATACAATAGGAGTAACATTTCTTGTGAACGAAAATACTTTGCATTTAATCACATTAAAATTTAACTTTCAAACTTGACTCTATTCAGAAGGGCTATTTATCGCTGCAGTCGATCACAATATTCTTTATTATTAATTATTCGGAATCATTCAGCATCATCGGCGAATAAAGATAATCTTGTTCTGTATAATCGGGCATGTCATTTATGAAGAGTAAAAATAACAGTATAAATAAAAGTATAAAATAAAAAAGTATTGATCCCTGTGGTACACCAGATGTAGCAGGCCCCCACTCAGATTTTAACCCATCAAGTAACACCCTTCGAGACTTTCAAATAATCAGTAATCCAAAGTAAAAATTTCATCCAACATAATTTAAAACCTATATATTCTTCTTTAATATACACATTACATGAATTATGGATTTGAGGCCATAATTAAAAATGATTAAAAACAATTATTATCGTGGATGGTGGACAAAGCGATATAAATCGGCTTAAATACAGGGCCTTTAGATACACTGGATCAACATGATAGCATAGAACCTATGTCTGGCGTGACTTTTATTATGCAGCGGCGACGGTTGTCACACAGTGCTGCTGCCTGGTGTGTGTCTTATAAAAATAAAGCAGCTTGCGCACATGGTGCCATTTGGTGGTTGCACAGAAAACAGAAAAACTTCTATGTCCTATGGCGGGAACGGACATAACCGTGATAAATCAAAATTACATTTAGATAAACATGAATCACGTGGTACCTATTCTAAATTGGAGTTTAATAACACACACCGCCTAATTGAGTGGGGCTCTGGTGCAGTTGTTACGCCGAATGTCTTTCACGTCAGAGCTAGTCCCTCGCTCTGGGTTCAGGTTTCAAGGGAAAAAAATGGTTTCTACACTGCCCGCAAGTAAAGATTCGGGTTTGTGGAGAGCCTCCGTGACCGAGAGGTAGCGTCCACGGCTTCAGACCGCCAGGGTTAGAATTTCGTTCAAATCCTGATCCTGTGTCTGGATGGCAATGTCATCTCACCATCCTCAGGTGATTATACTGGCCCAGTTTAGCATTGTATGTGTGTAAAGATGGCCAAATGTCACATTCATTCACATTCATTTATTATCATTCATTTATTCAGCCGTTTCTACCGTCCTTAGCCAGATTTCACTTGGTTAAAATGTAAAGCACAACAGATGTGAACTTAAAGTTATATTTGCAAGCAATTTGTTCCTTTTCGTTTTAGCTCACATTGAGCTGTGAATCACAAGTTTAATGAAAACGTCCCGATTTTATAAAATTTCAGTCAATGGAGCAAACATCGAAGTCAAACAGTACATGTTTTTTCGCGATTTACAGTTTGGATTACCGATGATTTAGGCGCTACTATTCATTGTGCTTTCAATAGAGGCAATGAAGCCTTGTACTATACATAATTATATGTGGGCCCCTATGGCATCAATTGACTAATGCAATATTGTTTTAAAAAGCCGGAGATAAGGTCATACAAAAATGCAAAAATATATTGACAATAACATTTTGCCTGCTAGTGCCATTCATGTATATTATATTTTATTTTATGACATTCGGTCATTTTAATTTCGGCAATTGCTCACAGTGAATGGAAAAATATTTAAATTTGCGGTAGATAAAGGCTCATTTCCGCTACTTTGCAAAGTAGCAGATACAACATTATAATATGAAGGTGAGGCGAGGTGTGGTAGTGGAAGTGGCGCAAAACTCACCCCAGGCTGCAGAAACTGCCAAAAACTGCCAGGCACAGTTTGTGGATCACACCAGAGCAATCAGACAGGCGGCGTGTCTGATCCAGACAGGGGACCCAGAAGTTGTCAGATAGCACCGCGCGTGCGAGCACAGGATCGCCGGCAGACCGCAGTAATCGTCGTGGTAACTGCCTGTAGTTAGCTCCCAGTGCCGTGAGATTACTCGCCGTCAGTGTGCTAGTGACGATCATACGGATTTGTGCTGACGGACACTATCTCTCTCTCTCTCTCTCTCTCTCTCTCTGGATCTCTTGATCTCAGCCGGCGATGTCATACGCCGACCATTCCCACTTCTGGTCCCCAACCACCACCACAGGCTGGCGTACGACACAGAATTAACAAATCTAAGAAGTGACAGTTCTAAACAACAATTTTGCGATCCTCAACTGTTTTCAACGCCAACCTCCTCTCTCAAACCTGGCCTACTTAGTTGTGTATCATATGTAAGGTTGTGAGAGAGAAACACTAATTGTAGTGGGGAGCTTTAATGTATCAGCGACGGCTTGAGTGCAGGTTGCGAAGACGTGTGCTATGGACTGATGATTGTTGCCGGAACAAGCAGATTGTAATGAGCCAGTGACGGCAGCCGTCCTTCTTATTTTCCCTGACGGTCCACGTAGGTCTATGTCTCCGCCTGGGGCGCCCACGTCAATGCTGCGCCTGTGTCACCTTTTGTCCTGACCAGTCCTGACAGTTGTCGTGGGATCCCAGAAAAGACAAGATGTTCACCCAATGTGTGGATTTGAGGTTGGGCCAGCGTCGTAGACGATGGACCATCATCAGATCAACATTGAGCCAATGTCTTGTTTGCAGGGAGTATTGCATACAAATGTAAATTATTACTTAACTGAAAAGTAACCAGCCACCCTTTTGAGTGAAAACACTGTGGGTCGATACAATGCCGCGCAGAGAGCGGCAGGTATATTTATCAACAAGATATAAGAGGTGGTTCGCAAAAAAACACTTATATAACAAATAAGGGTCTATGCCATTATGATCAGCGTTATTCAAATCGAAATATTTGTACACTTTTAGCAGCTAATTGACGATATAATAATATCATTTTTGAAAGCAATTTCCATCGAATATTTCGGACCCACTCGTTTGTAATTATGTAATTTTGTGGTCATCTTTATATGCTGACGAACTTCCAGTCAGTAATTTGTATGTAGTCTGGGAGCCAGTTTTCAAAAAGCCGCTAGTTTTTTAGTTCGCTTGACCTGAAAAGTGGCAAAGATCTGATATGTGTATATGACAGAAAAAAATGTTGGAACATTACTAGGGTGGGTGCAAGAATATATCGTGGCTGCAACGCTTTCAAAATGAGGGGTGTTCAAGGGTACCCTCGAGCCCCAAAGACTGTCCATTTTTAACTCCATGCAGGTTATTAAAAAGCCAAATCACAATTGTTATAAACAATTTTGAAATCACTGTCGAGTCTGTTTCTCTTTCATTGAAGATAGGATGACAATATTTTCAATGTTTTTCACAAAACATAAATCCACCTTTAGAACGCTGAAAGTCAGTATTAAAAAACAATTAACACAGTGCCGTTTCCTGTAAATTTCTATGATTATGATCATGCTATTGTCTGTTGACTTTATTTGGTACATCGGCGATCTGACAACACTATATAAAACTAGAATATTCCTACCTTGTGTGAAGGACTCATTATTATGGTTATAAACAGATGTGAGTTTTTAGATTTGTTCATTAAACGTAAACCTATTCTTAGAGCACGGAAAGTCAATTAAAAAAAAAAAAAAAAAAATTGTCGACCCCTTGTAATAACAAAGTTATCATTATTATAGTTTTAAACAGCTTTAATACCACTCTTGTCACATTTTGTCATTGAATATACTCAGGACGAAACACACCTGAAGTTTTGATTTTTTCAGAAAAATTAGACCCACCCTTAGAGCGCTGCAAGTCAATATTAAAAAGAAATTACCACAGTTCGTAGTATGTAACTACGTTTCCGTTTACTGTACATTTGTATGTTTATGAGCATGCTCATGTCTGCTGACCTCAAATGATTAATCTGTAATTTGATACCACCATGACAAATTAAAAAAACCTACCTTGTTGCATTAAGGACCCACGAGATCAAAAGTCGAGATGAGCTACTCTCCGTTATATTTTTTCGACCACTTTGTATTAACAAAATCCTACTTTTTATAATTAGAAACAGGTTTAATACCACTGTTGCCACATTGTCTCATGGAAACATTCAAGACGAAGGATATATGAACTTTGATATTTTTGACAAAATAAATCTAACCTTAGAGGTCAACAGGTGCTATGTTTTTAAAATAGTTTCACTGTTCACCAAGACGTAACATTTCCGTTCCATGTGTAGATGTACAGACTGTATTTTGAATTGTATTTTGTGTTTGTATCTTGTGTAGTCAAAAATCAGGATGGGGTATTCTCCTAACTACTTTAATTATGTTTCAGTATAGTATATGAGTTAGTTTTCAAGAGATCAATGTGCCTCGGAGGCTCAGAAACTCTTATTTGAACTATCTCAGTGATAACTTCCCTAATGATAAAATAGGATTTTGAGTACATAATTACAATTTGGGCATACGTTTATTATATCTACAGATAAAATATAATGAAGTTTATTTGTATTTTTCAGCCAGTTTGTAAAAAATATTTGCAACTATAACAACAGACAAATAAATAAACCACCTTTTGATATCATCAATATCAATTTTATTGCCTGGAATTGTTCAACATCTCGCGCAGCTTTAGATCCGTATCTGAGGTGGCATCAAACAGCATTTCTGGACGAGGACGTATAAAGAGTTAACATAATTTTGCTTAGAGCAGCATGGTGTCAGTTTCTGAATAACTACAATGAATGTTTGTCTCATAAATGCAAGTCTTTTATGCTGAATCATATTTACAAAACGTCCTGTTCTGTTCACTTGGATAGTTAGCACCATCCAACACCAGGCTGTAACATTGCCATTATCCAGAGACAAGCCCAGTGATTTTAATCAGTGAAATAATTGTGGGCCGAGTGTAACATACCACTCAGCCAACGATATACTACTACTACTCTCTGAATTATGCCACTTCTCATTAAAATATTTTTTACTAGTGTATACCATTTTGATGTCATCAGTTATTACTTTTTCAAACTTAACGTCTTAAAACTTTAACCATTCGACAAAAAATCAGAGATTGTTCCTAGCAGTTTGTTGCTTATGGAGAGGGATTAAAATTTAACTGACTGGCTGACTTCGCACTGGTGTTCTCCCTTACGTGCTCACAGTATCATATATTTGGTATATGCTAGCAAGTACATAAACTTATAACTATACTAACAATGCAAATCTCTGATAAAATCTACTTGGCTAGTATCATCGAATTTTAGCACGTACTCTTCCAGTATGAATCTTAAAGTAAAACAAAATTATCTGGAATACTACATAATACTTCAAATTATCAATTGTTTGGTTTGTGCGCTATAGCTAATTATTTATTCGTCATTTAGTATTGCAAAATACAGATACGAATGAAGTAATATGACTATGACAAAGACGAGATAAACTCATTAGAGGTGTTTGGTATAGATATGTCATAAAAACTTTAGACCCAGTCATTATATGCTATTGGCCTTAATGAACTTCGTAATACACCAAGAAATCTAGATTCCTTGTTCAAACCTGTTCATCTGTCCTTGTTCAGTGGGACAAATATGTATCTGCTACCATTGCCACCCCTTCTAATAACTAAAATATTGCTAAGAATCTATGTATATCAGCCTGTGATCCCATACAATCCACAACACATTACTGACTGTGCCGTAAGACAGCTTTGTAGGACACCTGGTGGTGAAAAATGTCTTTAAAACAGGTTAGACCAGTGCTCTAGCTGTGTTAAGTTATTTTTAAATATCGAATTTCTGCGCTCTAAGGGTGGGTTTAAAACTATCGAAATTCACATAAATTTTGTTTCGTCTTGTATGTATTCAATGACAAAATGTGGGAAGAGTGGTATTAACGCTGTTTATAACTATGATGATTTTGTTGTTACAAAGGGTCGAGAGAATGTAACTTAAGAGAGTACTCCATCCGTTCTTTTTATCTCGTAAGTCCTTCATGCAACAAAATACGTTTTTTCAAAACTTGCTATGGTCGAACTAGATGACAGATTTGGAAAATGAAGACAACAGCCATTAAAATGCTCATAATGATACACATGCAGAGCAAACGAAAGAGTTACATTCTACGAACTTTGTGATTATTTTATTGGAAATATTGAATTTCAGCGCTCTAAGGGTGGGTTAACGTTTTCTGAAAAATATCACAATTTCATCTATGTTTCGTCTGGAATGTATTTAATTACAAAATACGACAAGAGTGGTATTAAAGCTGCACATTACTATAAAAATAAAAATTAGTTTTATTACACGGGATCGAGAAAATGTAACTGGTGAAAGTACCCCATACATCCTTTCTTCTGACCTCATAAGTCCTTCATGCATTGGTTGTTTCATATTATACTGCTTTGACTACACACAGAATTCATGCTCGTGGCTAGCCCACAGCCATTGAAAACGTCCTTTCAAATACCTTTTCTCGAACTTACTAACTAAACGCCCACCTTCCCAGATGTCTACCCAAGCTTTGTTTGAAGCCAATACCTTATATTTATCAAATCTGAAGAGAAACCCCCTGCCTCTCTCATGCACACAGACACCCCTCCAGCCCCTGGACTAACTCGTGCAGGGCCGTATCCACTGTTTTTTTGGGTGTCTGTAAACCCCTGCATATCCACAAAATGCCTAGTTTTTCAAAATTTCCTGAGGGAAGACCCCCCCCCCCTATTACCGAATGGTTGACCTCCCCCCTTTGTCTAAGTCTGGATACGGCTCTGTTATGCTGTTGGCTTTTACTACGAGACGTATGCTGAGATCTCGCACTCCCTCCTATTTGTTTCACTGCTCAGCTTGATTTTCCGTTTCAACACCTAATCTGTAAATGTGCTATCACTTCTATTCTCTGCATGACTTATAAAACGAAATATATGTCTACACACAAAACAGAAATGCTAATTTAAAATGACTCTATATACACCACTGTTATTCTCGCCAAATCAAGTCAATACCTGTTTTTACCATCATTTTTACATAACAGTAATTACACGACACACATGACACATTACACAATAAACATTACTGACTTGTACAAACACAAGATTATTGCTCTTACCTTACATATTTATTAAAACCTGTACCAAACAGGACTTTAAAACTGCCCCAGCTCGATCATATTATAAATATATTCCACATCTGTACATCACTCAGAAGAGAAATCATAACTTAAGTACATTTATCAATTCAACAGACAATATCAGTTTATAGTATTTTAAAAAGCATTTTTTTAATGCACCAATACAATAAAAAAGCAATTACTACACATGCGCATGTATAATATATGTTCAACACTCAGAATGTAGTTTTAAAAAAATGAGTTATAATAATCAAGTGCCTATTAAATATATGTGCACGTTCAAAATGTAAAGTTACATAATAAGCACCATATGATTATATAAATAACATACCTACATAATTATCTCAGAATGTTAAATTATAATATTAAAAAAAAGGCTTTTCACATATCAAGGATTTTCCACTTGAATCTAACCCAAAAAATTGCGCTGTCAATAAAAAGACAAAAATAACGGGGCGTCCACGTTTACTACGTGGTCGGCTCCCATTCCGACCAACACGCCCTTTATGACTAGCTGCACAAAGAGCAGAGATAAAGAGCTCTGTCTGGAATGTTAAGCAAATAAAGTAAATTAGACAGAGAGAAATATCTTATATCGATGGTCTAAAACAATAGTGGGTCAAGTCGACTTGACAGCGAAATTGTGTTTATCTTTTTGCTTAGAACTACAGTCTGCTAAATCCACTTATCAGCATGTAGACTTGGACTTATAATGATGAAACACACAGCGATTGGAATTTGACAGTAGATCAAGTGAAGTTATCAGAGTATTTTTTACCTGCAAAAGTGATTTACAGAAGCAAAATTGGGATCAACAAGACACCAAGTTGACTTAGCGCTTTCTTACACCAGGAACACAGAAAATACAGAGATTTCTCCTAGATCATCAATAAACTAAGTACAGGCATTTCCCCTGTGTTGTCTCCACATGTCTCAGAATAAGAATGCGCTAAGTGCACTTGCACCGTTGTTCTCCCAGAAACAGAGCCCATAAGCATATAACACGAGAATAACAATGTGTCAAGTCGAATTGGTCCTGTGTTGAACAGATATTATGCTGATATGTGCTCCTTTTCCCGAGAATAACAATGTGCTAAGTCGACTTGATCTGTTGCTTAAACCTGAATTTGGAATAAATTAAACTTTATACATATTATAGATGACTTAGCTGGTTATTATTCTAAAGGCCAAAAATGTCACTTAGCACACTATTGTTTTAACCCATCGATATGATCATCAGCACAAAGTAAATACATAATAACAAGTAACAAGTAATTTATTTTGAAAAATTCCAAATAGTATCCCCAAATTCAGGTTCTTCTGAGTAAAACAGTATAGGAAGCTAATTTCAACGGATTGGGGTGGGTATGGGTATAGTCAATTACCAAAAAAAGTAATGCTGGATAGGAGCTGGATAAAAAAAATTATTAGAGAAAATACAAACTGGCCGCCATCGGCACATATCGCCCCATAACTTTTGAACTATCTGCTGCCACAGAATATTGTGTTAGGTGTCTGTTCCCACTAATGTTGACATAAAAATTACATTTCTGAAGTTAGTTTAGCTTTTTATAATCCTTTTCTACAGACATCCAATATGGCCGTCATCCGCAGATATCGCATCATAACTTTTATATCCAGACCTAAACTCTTCAGAAATCAATTTTTTGAAGGTAATTGAGCAGTTTTTGGTTGGTGACGCATTTGCCACTTACGCCGAAATATTTAAAATACCCCCCCCCCCTTCCCAGCGATTCATGACCGACAGCCATTACTGTATCCTTTGAACTTTTGAACCTTAAAGGTTATGTGACCCCTCATAATTTGCTCAATGGCCACGTTTTGTGGGTTCGATAATATATAAGTATACCCAAACATGGATGGTTTTAAAAATATCGACCTAGAACTGATTTCAACATAAAATAAAAACGACCGTTGCGGTTACGTTATTTATTATGTTGATTGTTCCCTTTTGTACATTTTGCACATAGTAAATATTATGATTTAATTATGTGGACTGCTACATTTTTTTCACTAATTACAGCCACAAAGCACAACACATTTTATGTTCATTTGTGTGCTTGTTCCCGTTTTAATACAATAACATTATCTGGCATTTGCATGGACAAGCTAATCATCGGGCGTGGATGGTACTAGATGTACTTGGTGTTATTCCAACATCTGTTGCTTCATACAGAAGTGGATCTGTTTTCATGCATTATATCAACATTATAGTGTCATATCTAGATAATATTCTACCATTTATAACATTATTTTTTATACCCTTACATTGAATACCATTATCTCAACCTGTCCTATGAATAAATATATTCTGGACAATCAGGGCATCTAGCCACGCGTGGACGATCTTTCTCATCAGATCATGTCACTATTTAATACTATTTATTGCTCAACAACAGTATTACTATAAATATAAATGAGACCGTTGCAATTTCCGAACCAGAGGTAAAGTGCTGTACCGTTATGCAAGCCCCCAAACACAGTAACCTACTTGCAATATTGCCTACATGTTTGTTTTTACACTTGCAATTAACTGCAACGTTTGGCAAGTCTGTGCAGAATGACACGAGCTCGCAACTGAAACGTCTCGCAACTTGCAGAAGACTTGAGTAATGCGCCCACTGAAGGCATGTGGATATAGCAACACCATAGACCAGGCCCTATTCCTGCTGCAATAACATCCACATCATGTTTTAAACCCCTTTACAGACCAAAATTCAAGAAAGAATTCACTAACGCCTAAGGGCTGATTTTCTGCCACAACTATAACAATTATATCAACATAGACTATCAACTGTTTTTATACATACAATCCGATGACTACAGGAGACGATATATTTAACATTGAGTAGACATTTGGTATCTGCTTTCTCCTGGGTGCATGGATTGGATTGGATTTAGAGTTCTAGATGATCTCAAATGTAAAAAATAACAATTTCATTGGATGTGTCAACGCAAAAATAGTAGAATTAGACATATTATACATCTTCATAGCTTGTTTAGTTCCAGAGTTGTCAAATTTAAAGTTTTTTTCAAAATGGCGATTGGTTGCCATTTTGTTATGCTAATTAGATAAAAAAAATTCTTGGGAACCGGGCTAATCGTGTTCAGCATACCTAATTATGTTAAAAAGTCAGGTTCTCAACTTTTACTCAAAAATGCCTCCAGATTCACATTTCCTGAAAATTCGTCTAGTCTATGATGTCAATAAGATCACCGCTCATGACGTCACATGTATTTGTCATTATAGTAGCGAACTGACAGTTTAATACAGCTAGTACAATACTGGCAGTTAAAAATTAACGTCACAAGTTTACAAGAACAATTATTGTCAGTTACGTTGATAAATGCCACTCACTTGGTCAGGTGCCATTTCAGACTTTCAGTTATCTTCCCCTTTTTAAAGTCAGCATAGATATCTGGTTTCCTCTGTTTGTAGTTCCGTAGGAGGAGCCACCGCTAATAATGAGTTGCGTCCAGGGGGGGGGGGGGGGAGGGATAGGGCCTAGGCTACAATGCTGAGAGAGTCAGCCTCCTGGTATGTCACTTTCAAGAAGAGGCTCAAGTTAGCTGCAGCGATAACCCGATGAGAATACATTGACAGTTTAATGTGCCTCTGGTCTACCGACGCCGTGTTCATACATAAACATAGATTCCTAAAGACAGAATGTTTGAAGGTTACTATTAAATTATATTTTCTTAATAAAATATATTGGGCGTACATTTTTTATACAAGAAATTCTGATCTAAATAAATCACACAATGATAATGTTAGACAGATGCATATGTGCGTGTTTTTCGCACAGGATATTAACATGATTAACAGAGCCGAACTCTTCACCATGTAGCAGCACACTTTAGTTTGATTTTTGAATCAACGAGTTGGTGTTCATTTTATAAAAAGCATAGACATCGAGGGAATGGACAGCCGAATTCAAATCTCACGACACTGATTGATGTGTATGAGCTTCCGTCTGCGAGAATTGGCGGGAAAAAGGGATAGTTTACTTCCGCTGTAAACTGTCAACCATGTGCTTTTTAGTCGTTTTTTTCATGGTATGTAAACATTGTGTTGATCACAATTTCAATCACAGTCAAATTAATTATTAACATCAATATCTTTCAAATCCTAACAAATGTATTTGATAAATGAATACATTATAATAGTTCCTTCTGCTTCATTATCAAAATATTTAAATATTACAACAAGAATTAAACATCCAGGCCCATAAAGTATCCTTCTCCCGTGAAAATATGCGGACATACATCATAGACGTATACACACCATGTCCGATACACCTATAATTTGACGGCTATACATGTATTCAATTCAATATGACAATTGTCCAAATTAAGGTCTACTAACATGCTGGCTATACACTACAGTCAAGTTTGAAACAGCTTCACTTTGGTGTCTAATTTAAATTGTAAGCCCTAATTATCATTGTTTTTAATGTATATATTTAGCATAAACATAAAAAATACTTTATTTTGCACAATTAGTTGGTTCAGTAATTTAATTTATAGCGACAAAATAGCCCAAATTACTCGCCTATCGAGCCGATGAAAAACATTAATAGACAGCATGAAAGGTAGACCGGAAATCAGTTATCTCTTTTCCTAGCCCTAGTTCACGACGATCCCGCGCCTGTTGGTTGTCCATTTCTAGAGGTCTATGATAAAAAGCTACTGTTGGAACATCTCGGGGTCTTGACCAATCACTGTCGGTCACGAGATGTTCCGGTTAATTTTGGACTCGAGATATAGCCTCGGGTTAAGCCATTTTTGTATTCTTGTACGTTCAACTTTTCAACTGGCAACATAAGAATAAACATAATATATATTAGTCTGTGCTGGCCTAACAGGCTGCCAGCAGGATACACACTTTTGTTTCATTCACATGGTCAACATCGCATGTTGAACTTCGCTCATCCCAATAAACACGAGATGCTCGCCCAAGTTTGGATGAATGTTGGGCGAAGGTGTCGTGTTTACTGGGATGATGGTCGCCATGAGGAGCCTCGCCTCTTTCACCTATGGACTGTGAGTCGCCATATCGGCCAATATCTACCCGGCGCTAATTAGACAACGTTTCCATGAATCGCCACTATTCGTCTGATAATTGTCATGTAAAATATTGGTTTCCCGCTGTTATGCCTACATTCAGTGAACCACACCATTCTCTGCCTTTATATATACTAGTAGATATATATTTGAGAATATATGCCAAGGTGAATTCCTAAATATTTTCACAAGTATATACAATTATAAACAAATTAAAAAAAACATTTAATCCAATTGGAGTGACAATGACGGATACGGAGCCGGTGTCAACGAATATTAAGCATCCCCATATATCAGGCATCCCTGACAAGTCAAAAAGTCACGTGCCTGTGTGGGCACGCGCAGAAAGTGTTTACGCAGCGGAAGACACACAAAGGTGTCTTGATCAATCCACCACACTTACATATTATTCTTTAATACTTAGTTTTATAAGTGGCAAACATAGTTTTGCACACACTTGAAGTAAAT
Source organism: Flabesymbios commensalis (assembly GCA_964017125.1). Taxonomy (NCBI): domain Eukaryota; kingdom Metazoa; phylum Annelida; class Polychaeta; order Terebellida; family Flabelligeridae; genus Flabesymbios; species Flabesymbios commensalis. The sequence continues at coordinate 32,039,093 of OZ024906.1, read as the reverse complement.
TACGTTAACAAATGTGTAATCCGTAAAAAGTATAATCCGTATCCCAGCTGGTGGTCGCTAGAATACTATCCATTTCTAGACAAATGAGGGGATGCTTATCATTGCAATAAGAAGAACAAGACAGATGGTGGGAAATTAGATTCCTCCTCCATCTTTTCTAGCCTATTAGAATAAAATCGATAATTTTCACATTGACAAATATTTATATAATATATTAGGGGAAGGGCGGGCAAAGGGGGCCACTTAACGTTTCTTTGCTATTTAAGAAGAATATATTCAAACTTTTTTAAAACCAATGACTGTTCTATGTAGGCTGCATGCAATGTAGATACATATTGCAGACACACTTAGTGTTGCAAGGATACCTTAGTTTAGTTGAAAGCCGAATAGATTAGCTCTCAAAGTGGCCCCTTTGCCCGATAGCTTGGGCAAAGAGGGTCAGCGCATTGGGCAAAGGGGGCCACCCCCACTTTGGGTACTGAAAAGAGCTTAATAAAACAGATATGAAAACAACCTTTCATTAGATGTATATGGTGACATGCTTTGCTGGACACAATACTAAGTAATATACTAAATACTTTTGCTCACTGGGATTAGTTTGTGAAACATGTACCCATTGAAAGTTAGCGGGCAAAGGGGGCCATGCTGTATTGTCTTTGTATTGAAATAGCCTGGCCCCTTTGCCCTGGCCCCCTTTGCCCAAGGGGTGGAGGTGGGAAACTAAATCTATTATCTTTGCCCAAAGCAATCCCCTGACTGAAGTAATGACTAGAAAACAAAGGCAATATAATGTACCACACAAAACAATGGATTTTCAGAAGAAATCACACAAATTCATCAAGAGATTCATACAAATATATAAGCTTGTATTCCTAAGATTGTTGCCATAAACCCCCCGTCGTCTACTATTTTTATCTACGATATGTATGAGATGTCTTTTTATGTTTTTTGTATACACATATTCACAATTCATAACTATGACGTCATTAATATTTCATACAACACGTCATAATTAAAATATCATTGCTGGCCCCTTTTGCCCACTGCACCCCTTTGCCCGTCTCTCCCCTATATTAACGATCTTTATACAGGGAATGCTTCACAAGGTTAATACGGAAGTTACAGTTACAAATACATGTGAGGTGATGGGTAGTGAGTGATCATATTGGCATTACAGTGGATCCAGCCAGAAGAAGATACCTGATTTGTACTCCATATTAAACAGTGACTTTATACTAAGTATTGCTATTGTTACTGTGACGATATTGCAGAGGGTCAGCATCATTCCGCCTTCTAGAGGTCACCGGGAGTGTATGTATAAAAAAAACAGTTGATAATGACGTGTTGGCATTATATCATCACCTAAGAGGTTCATAAACTTTTTCTTGAATTTGGGTCCGGTATTACAGAGACTGTATCCGCTATAACAGGAAGACAAGGGCCTGACTGTGCTGAGAAACTACAATTTATACATGCCTTCAGTTGCTGTGACAATGTATCCAGTTTGTAAAATGTCGGACAAAAGAATGTGGAAAACATGGCGCATTGTGCCTACCATGACCTCCGTCATCTGATCCGTGGCCTTGCAACAAATGAGCTCCACAGGAGCTATCTATTCCAACAAGCTCACCGATGATTTGCATCTGTATTGTATTTTAGTCATTACTCATAGCTTCATGCCATGTTCCCAGGTGGTCGCTCAATTGAGAATATACCGTGGACATGGTCAATATGATATGAGAGCGATCATCAACATCTGAGCGGATACCGTGATTGACCAGATACTATAACCTTGCAATTCGTACTGTGAGTAAAATGTCTTGAGCATGATTAGAGTATCCTCCCCACATGATTTGAGTCGTAGACATGGTGATGACAGAGTTGCCAAACGTTTCAGATGTTCTACGCTTATATATTACGGTGTTAATTGTTGAAAGAAAAGTGTCTCAGGTAAGTAGGGCCTACTGTGTTTGAAGGTTTGCCTGTACAGCATTTTGCTTCGGCCATGGAAATTGCATCCGCCTCTTTTGCAATGCATAGTTATAAAGTAGAAAGAAAGAATGACAAAGGCGTTTTTACGATTTCAATATAAAATGTGAGATTATACAATTATTGAATGAATACAGATTTTAAAATCCCAGCTATATCTTAATGTTAGTAATAAAATGTTAGTCATAAAATCCTATTTCAAAATCAATATGAGAGCGATCATCAACATCTGACCAGATACTATAATTATGTACTATTTATTTATGCGACAATGTGGAGATAACAGTATTCAATTGTAGAGTATGATATTGTAAATAGTAGAGCAAAGTCTCGAAATATCATTATAATGTTGCTAAAATGCATGAAACCAGATCAATTTCTTCATATGGGTATGAAGCAGAAGACTTAGATACGTACATCCAGTACCGTCCAGGCCCGATTATTTGTTCGTTCAATGCTAAATGCTCAACATTATGTATAACAGTTACAGTATTAGAACAAAAACGTGTACTGTACTAGCACTAGCAGATAAATTGATCTAAACTGTGTTGTGCATTGTGGATGTAATGATTGAAAAATTAGAAGTCAGCATCAAGTTAAATTACAATATTTACAATGGGCAAAATGTACAAAAGGGAATAATTACCATGATAAATGGTCGTAACCGTCCTTTTTATTCTGTTGAAATCAGTTTTAGGTCTATATTTTCAAAACCATCGGCTCAATTTACATAAAGACAACCATGATTCAAAAGTTATGATGCGATATTTGCGGATGGCGGCCATCTTAGATTTCCGCAGAAGGGGACTAGAAAATGCTAAAATAACTTCAGAAATGTAATTTTTATGGTAAAATTAGTGGGAAAAGAAATAAATTTTGTGGCTAATGATTTAAAAGTTATAGGGCTATATGTGCCGGCTGGAGCCTTTTTGGATTTTCTCTAGTAAAAGGAAAAAGTGAAAATAATGACAATAATAAAGAAGATAAACAAACCGCAAGAAATTTATATATCTCAAATTAATGCTCACAACGACTTCATTGTGATGGATTATAATTTAATATAAACAGTGACGTGTAGTGCTCAAAGGGTTGAGTCACGTCACAGTGCAACACTATTAGAGGTCGGATATGACCCTCAAAATAACCAAGGGGATAATGTGATAAGCTAAAATCATTGTCACGAAAAAGCGTGATACACCGAATTGCCGTTCGCCAAATGCGGATAGATAATCTGATAATTGTGATGAAAAAAAAATATTAACTCACGGACATTTCAATAATAGTTTTCGTGACATATGGGGCATTATACTTAATAAAATAGACCACATTAGCTAATAGTCGTAATTTAACCCTGGATTTATTTCTTCTTGCAAACGGTACAACAGGCATCTGTGTCGTATCTGTTCAGCACATCTCTGTCTATGGCGCAGTCAGAGCTGAACTCAGCAGAGCTGATCAAACGAACCAAAATCGCTAATTTTTTAAATTTAAAGTGGGTGAAAATTACTCATAAGAAAATTACTCATAATTGTTTGTCCCATTCACTCGTATCATCATCCACGGAATGTTTGTCAAAATATGGCCGGACCAGGAACGTACTATGCTGTCGTGCAAAACCAAAAGGCGGTAACTGCTTACTTGTAAGGTTAGCAGTCACCTGCTGTACGAGAAGGCGGACTGATTTGTATAACCCAGCCGAAGAAGTGTTATGCAGAGTCTCAGAAAAAACATTTTCGTATTAGTCAGGAAGAAATCTCACTTCAGGTGGAAAGGTAGTACAGACTTTTTTTGTCGATTGATATCAGTTCTCTGTGGTCCCAGGAAACATTTTTCAGAGGGTGTGTAAAATTTTATCCATTGGCATTTTTTTAAATCCAAAATGGCCGCCATGACCCACTATTGTCATTAAAATGGTCATAACTCTCCAAGTATTTGTGCTAGAGACACAATTTTTGGCTCTATACCCAGGTTTTGTTACACAGGGAGTGTACTGGGAGGGTTATTTGTGTGTTCTTACCATTGTATAAAGCATAAAAATCCAAAATGGCCACCACAAATTACTAAAAGCACGATAAGTGTAGCCCAGAAACACAAATTTGGTTTCTGTACCAATGTTTTTTTTACAGAATTGCAGAATTTATTTCATTCACCATTAAATTAAAAACATGAGATAATGAGCAATCATGATAAATGAGTGCAAATGTGGAACCAAAATTAAATATTACTTCTTCGGCAGAGATATGATCGATCTGTGATTAGTATGTACATTTGCACCAACTACAAACACAATAAACAAATTCAACGCTGCTTTATTTTAATAAAAACAATGAAATGCTATGTTTAATCAGTTGCTGCGGGATTTATGGATATTAGTCATATAATTTATGGATATTAGTCATATAAAATTTTGAATAAATGCAGCAATGGTAGGTGGAAGGGAACATAGTTTTACTGATGATGCCCCACTTCTTCCGATCTTAGAACGCCATACCTTTACTTTACATTCTGTCATTGATGTGCAGTTACTGTGTTGACTTGCCATATGTGCGCATGTGAATGCAGTAGCCTGAGCCTCACCAGATTTTATATCTGCCGCCACATCACCAATATTAAATAAAGGTAACCCTCCCTTCTTGGAAATCTCTAAAACAGTTCCCTTGCCTATGTCATGTAACGAGGCTGTATTGTCTGCACCAGAGAGTCCATGAATCGCCAGAAGATCACCTGCTATGTCACGGTGTGCTTCTGCAGTGGCAGGAATATCGAACACTGCTCGTTCTTTCACTGGTGATGACATGAAAATTGGGGGGGGGGGGGGTTGCTAGCTTTAAACTGACTATTGTAAAAGTGAACAAGAAGCACAAACACATCTTTGTTATCAAACACGACATTAACTGACTTGCCCAAGAGTCTTAAAGCGATAGCATGTTGTGTTATGTGAATATCAGCCTCCTCGTGTGAGGAACAGAGATCATGTTGGTCAATCCTCACACCACGGTCTATCTCCACAGGCACATCACATACACCAGCAATAACCATAGAGTGCTTTTGTGTTGCATTGTTGTGAAAATGTGAATCAAGAAGTCCCTCGGCAAGCATGTCATTCAACTGGATTTTTAGTGTTAGTAAGAACTTGTTCCTTAGCGGGAGCTGGCATTTCTGGCGTCAGCTTGTGTGCGCGACTTGACCCAGCTCACTGCATCCTCGTGAAGTTTTGATGCTGTTGGGAAAATCTGTCAAACACAAGCCCTTTAAAGAGCTTGAAAGACAAACTTCTTAAAGGCATCAACATACACATGAAGTTCGTCAAGTGGCCAGCTGATGACCCAGAGTAATGCTCCTATATTATGGTGTTCTGTACAGGGCAATTGCGTTCTGATAGTCACATGGAGTTTTTGTTGCAAGGTAGATTTGAACTTTGAGATTTTTATTTCCCCGTCTGGATTGAACATCGATAGAGGATATGCAGCTAACTCACATGCCAATTCATCATCGAAATGAAATGAATCGGGCTTTAGGCCACCTTTGTGCACATATAGGCTGAACTGGGCCAGGAGAACCTCCTGAGGATGGTGAGATGATTGAGATGACACTGTCCTCCAGACACAGGATTCGAAATTCGAGCCCTGGCGGTCTGAGGCCGAGCACGCTACCTCTCGGTCACGGAGGCTCCCCGCAATACTGACTTTCACACGTGGATGGGGAAGAAACATTTTTGTTTCTTTCAAACCGCCGAGTCCGGGAACCGAGCCCCGAACTCTGGCGTGAAAGGCAGCAGTGCTAACCACTACCCTAGGGCCCCCGCCCAATTCATCATCGAAGTTTATGTCACGTGAACTGGCAAGTAGACCAATAACACGTGCATAAATAAGTTCCTGATCATAGACACGCTCCATACTAACTGACACATGCTTTTTTTCACATCCATTGGAGCAAATAGTTTGCTTAAAGGTTCATAGAATGTTCCTGGCCGACCACTCTTTGAAGTCTGTAATTGCCTGTTGTCCAATAACAAGGGCATTATTAGCATTCATATCAGGGTGAACAATTTGTCCTGTCATAATGTTTATCAGTGCACCATCTGGATGAGATTCGTTATCGAAGGGGTTAATAAAGACATCCAGGGTGTTACGAAGGCTCAGATGATCCTCCTGGCGTGCCTTGATTCGACCATTAGCATCTTCCTTATGGTGAGTATGGAAAGTATTCTCTGTAGCATTGCTCATAGCTCGAACATTTTGAGATACTTCTCCACTAAGGGCCCACTTCACCATCTGTTGGTAGTCTGTAGCTACTCCAACAGCTCCAGCTGGTCCGTGTCCAAGCCGCATGTACGTTGTTCCTATAAACATGTCTGTCCAAGTTGCGTTATAGATGCCTGGGATGTGACGAACAAATGCACCATGCTTTAATTTCTTCATCATCTCTGGATTGAGGCCTTTCATCTGATGGCCATAGTATGCAGCATAGCGTGTGGCAGCCAGCTGCACGGAAATTTATAAGGCAGCATGGCTTCTGCAGCATAGAGGTGAAGAGCCCAGTCGCCTTCGTGTCCTGCACCCGAAAAGATCATCATGATGATGACTGTCCTTACCAAATTGTCAGACCACAATTTTGTAGCTCGAGCATCCAGCACTATGATGAGATGGGGAAACGAGTCAACTCCTTCAAGTATACACTGGATCATCTCCTCTTCTAGCATTCTGATGGCTCGGAAGTTTTTGTGGGTACTTCTTGCCACTCAACATTTTCTCTACACTTCCAAATGTTCCGACTAGAATTTCGTTCATTTCACTGCCAGCCATGATGACAGCTGTGGCATGAATAACATTCATGACCATATGCATTCCACCAAGCACTGGTATTACAGATTCAAAATAGGTGGATTGATAGAACATTATGTCTTTGACGATTTTGTAAAGTTGCTGGTCAGCCGTGAAGATAAGCATATCGTCACCTGCTGCTCTCATAAGTGTCAACCCCTTATCTATTGCAGTCTTAATGGTGTCATGGTGAGCAGGGGGTGGTCAATAAGTGGTAGGAAAGCAACGTCAGTCTTGGATTGAGGAAGCATGCCGGCTTTCCTACATAGTCTAGTATTGAACTCATTGTATTCATGACATTTTGGTTCGGTATGTATGTCCTGTAGGAAGACGAAGTCA
>OZ024906.1:32006728-32029228 GCA_964017125.1 Flabesymbios commensalis | reverse complement strand
AGTAACCAGTGGTTACTGTGTGTGTCAGATGGTCACTTACGGTAACTACTCCATGGCACTGCTGATTCAGTGAAGCGTGCAGTGCCAGACAGGCCCGCCGTCTAGCTCAGTGAGTAGCAAAGCAAGACGTTGGCCAGACCACTTTTCAGTAAAAAAACTCATTTTTTCAAAATTTTCCAGGGGGAGCATGCCCTCTGACCGCCAAGAACAGGCCTGTATCACAGCCGGACCACTTCTACTTTGCTTCCGTTACTTAATTACTAGTCTAGGCCTAGAAGTCATTAGTCTACCATTGATAATAGGCCTCGAAATTGGCCAGTTCAGTTGTCTGTGAACATTGTCTGTTAAATGGCCTAGTGATTCTAGTCTAGGCCTAGCCTACTTCCCATTCACTGATTCATGCCCAGGATCATCAGATTTTGAAAAGGGTGTTTTTGGGCACATATTATTTCATGTAAACATACCAGGGTACCGTACTTCCATTGTGACAAATCCAAGGATGGTTCATAACTTAGAAATTATAAAATTTATAATGACAAAAAGTAGGCTATATTTCCAGCGAAAGTTAAGGGTGGTTCAATTGAAAATCCACCGCCCCTCCCCGGTGACAATCCTGAAATTCACAATAATATAGTGGGCGGAAGGCTTGGAAGATTTTCTGAAAAGATATTCTGGCTTTCGATTTGACCAAAAAAATTGACCTCATCCTATCATGCAATTTAAATAGCAAATATAATTTATAAATATCATACGCCTAGTCTATTATTTTGACTTGATTTGGATAGGGTACCTATATCCCTAACCCCAAAATGACATAAATTGAAGGTTTATGGTGTGACTGTGTTGGTCATAAAGTTGGAAAATTTAGAGACTAGACTATGATTACAAGATAGGGCCTGCAAAGTGAAAACGACACAATCAGGCTAAAATCTTTAAAAAAAAAACAGTATTTTAATTTACGCATTTTAATATGGCCATATAAAGTGGACATGTCCATAGACTAGAATTGTGTAAGTTTTTAAATTTGTGTGTGGTCTAGCGCATTTACCAGTTAAGCGAGATATTAAGACAAAATTCCTGATTTCTTATTTCAGACATGCAAAAAACACACACAATTTTTTTTTAAATAGTTCTAGTCTTTGGTATGTAAACAGGGTAAACATGGTAAAGCAAGATATAAAGACAAAACTCAAGATTTCCTATTTCGGATGTGCATGTCCAAAATACGAAATACACAAATTTTGTCTTTAGATCTGCTCAACTGGTAAATGCGCAACACAAAAATTTTAAAAGTTAGGCATTTCTAGTCTATGGACATGTTTACATCATATGTTCATATCAGGAAGCCAAAATAAAAATTCTGATTTTTAATGATCATCTGATCTACTCAATAATTAGGATATCTATTATGTGAGGTAGGCTAGGACCGGGCATTGGCTCGTAAAATTGAAATAATAATAATAAGTCTTGTCGGACATTCAATAATAATGCAATAATTAGAAAAGTTAAGATTTACCTTCGCTATTATTCTAATGGAAATTAGAGAAATGTAACATGTAGGGCCTACTTGACATTCTAGATAGAAATACTTGACAACCCCTCCCCCTCCGCCCTCCTTATATAAAGACATTTTAATCAACATTTTAATTATGCAGGGAGATTTTTTGTAAAATATAATTAACCCTTGTGCTGCTAAGACTGTATTTATAAGTTTTCAAGCAAATTTTAGAGTATTAAAGGAAAATACTAAACAAATTTGTAACATATATTTTGGTATCTGCTCAGTTATTCAAATAATTCAGTTTGGGAGATGCCTATTTTTCATAGATAATATTATTTTTCTTTCATTTCATTCGAAGCTGGATATTGTGTTAGCAATTCCAGCTTCAAATGAATTAAAAATACAAACAATTCAGCAGCACCAGGGTTAAGTCTGGTGCCACTTTTGGCTGAGAAAATAAATTGGCACAACCTGTTTGTGCGTGACAATTGCTTGAATAACTTTCAAAAGATATTGATTCACCTCTTAAAAATATTTTTTTATTACTGTATGTACATAAAAAAAATTGTATTGGTTTTGTATTTATATCAATTTCTTTGTAGGAAGAAAAGAAATTGTGGACATCTGTGCATCCATCAGTGCAATGCATATGGTTTCCAAGAAGATGATGACAAATTTCTCCCACAAGCTCATTGATAAGGATTATTTTGAGGAATGACCTAGTGGCCTCCCATAGGAGGTTGGCTGCTCATAAAAGTGGCTGCTCATAGCATGCTCTACTGTATATAATGACTTATATAACCCATGAAGGACTGTGGTATCACAAATGCATCATTTACCTGAAATTATATAATCCACTTCAATTTGGATAACCTGACATATTATATCAAGAATATACAACCACATTCTTGATTATATTTAATAATTATACATAAGACACTTTATATTTGCTTAAACAAGTTAAAGGTATTTGGTGAAATGAGATATTTCTTGCTGAATTTAGAATGTCAGTTGTGTTGCTTATCAATTTTCATGTTGAGATTGTCAAGGTTGAATTAGATTTAAAGAAAATATTTGATAACATAAAATAGTGCTACAATAAAATGTTTCATGGCACAAATTGATAATCTATTTTACTCAAGTGAATCTTGAGTGCCCATTGTCAATAAAAAGTTTAAAATTTAGACTTTTTCTCATTTTTATAGTAGTTATGGTGTATTTTATGCCTCCGCCAGCCTGCGGCCGGAGGCATCCTGCGGCCAGAGGCATTATGTAGTCGGGTTGTCCGTCTGTCTGTCCGGCTGACTGTCTGTCTGTCCGTCCGGATTATTTTTTTTGAATGGGATGGTAAGACAGGAAGGGGGGATGATCCATGTCAATTAAAAAAATGCAGGCAGGGTGGGCACATGGAGGGTTTTAACAAATATTTATTTTAAGTGTCTTTTTTTCATTTATTGCAGTAGCCTCTGTGGATTACATTTTTTTACGGGCGGGGAGGGTCAGACTGAGGGGTTGGGGGGGTCAAGTCCAATTTCATTTTCTTGCCATGGGGGGCTGTGGGAGTGGGGGGTTCAAAACAAATTTGAACAAAAAATAGGGGGGTCAAGGCAAATTTTTTTTTTTTTCTATAACCTTAGCCCGGATTACTTTTTTTCAAATGTGAGGATAAGGCAGGAAGGCGGGATAGTACAGGCCAATTAAAAAAATTCAGGCAGGGTGGGCACATGGGGGTTTTAACAAATATTTATTTTTAGTTTTTTTTTCATTTGACGCAGTAGCCTCTGTGGACATTTATTTACCAGCGGGAAAGGACAAGGCCAATTTGATTTTTTTGCCAGGGGGGGCTGTGGGTGGTTCAAAACAAATTTGAACAAAAAAGTAGGGGGTGAAGGCAAATTTTTTTTTTTTTCTGTAACTTCTGTCTGGATTACTTTTTTATCAAATGGGAGGGTAAGGCAGGAAGGGGGGGGGGGGGGGGGTTGATCCAGGCCAATCAAATCTTTTTGTTTAGGGTGTTGTGCACTCAAGTTTCAGGTGTTTGGTCGCGATGCGCAAGAGGGATATCAACACTTTATTCATGTGCAGTTATATATAGCCCCAGTGCCTGAAACAGGCTTCGGAGAGGACGACACGGCTACAGTAGGCCCTATATATCTTCTCGTAACTAAATTTGGGAAAAAAGTCAAAATATTAAAAAAAATAGAAAAACAAATAGCCCATGCGCCCTAATATTTTTTTTTACGGGCACATGCATCCGTAGGGCCTATATATATTGGTTATTTAAATTGAACCCTGTGAACCATCTTGTCTGATGTCAGTAGACCCTAATTCATTTTAGAATTATGGACTCATTATAACCTATTAGAAAAGATAGACTAGTCTACCTGTAGATGTGTCAAAATTGGTCTCAAGTTAAATTAGGCCTAGGTCTAGACTAGTCTATATCTTGAAGTAGGCTACTGAAAAATTATGAGCATGAAATACACATCAAAAATTTGCACAACTAGGTCTATAGGCCCCCTAGTCTAAATTAAAAAAATATTTGGCAATAGAAGAGGTGCCCAATGCCCATACTTGCCTCGTGGCCCAACTTCCCTCCCTCTCCCGTAGGGCCTATAGGCCTAAAGTCCCTCGCTACAGTCACGTTCGCTGTTGTCACTGTCACTCCCTGTTGACAATTCCATGAAATCGGAAGATCCAATTACTAGAATTAGCCTCAAATTTAGTGGCAATATTTTTTTATTATAAAGTAGTAGACTAAATGTTAGATTATATTATCCATATTATTGATTTTTCCGACTGTCACTTGCTCGTTTGCCAGCGTACAACTTCTAGCTGTCTGTCACTGTTACCGCGGGTCCGGGTCGTTATTCCGACAGGTCGTTATTCCGACAGGTCGATATTCCGACAGGTCGTTATTCCGACAGGTCGATATTCCGACAAACAGGTCGTTATTCCGACAGGTCGTTATTCCGACAGGTCGATATTCCGACAAACAGTTCGTTATTCCGACAGGTCGTTATTCCGACAGGTCAATAGTCCGACAAACAGGTCTCTATTCCGACAGTTCGATAGTTCGACAAACACGTCGATATTCCGAAAGGTCTATATTCCGACAGGTCGTTATTCCGACATAAAAATAATAGTGATGAGAGGATTAACCACTATTAACAGCTACTGTGGTGACGAATAGCGATGAAGACCTATATCTAAAATACTAAAATTGTTACTTGTGAACTCTTTTCGTGCTGCATCATTCTTTGACATGTATCAACTGGGTATTATTCATTTGAAGCTTGCATTGGTGATGCAAATGTCAACATCAAATAGGCGTTTAAAAGTGGACCAGTTAGGACTAATAATTTACACTCGGTGCTTTATTTGAGATCTAAACGCATTTGCCGGCGAAAGGGTCTACCCTGAGTTTCTGGGAGCCATTTGAGGGGTGTTTTTCGGAAGTAGTGTATATAGTCCCACACTTCATTGTACAGCTGTGATATATAGATGCGTTCAGACCCATTGTTAAGCTTAATATGCCAATCAATGGCATAACTAAATTTATGTCAACGTATTTGATATCAAAAATTGTTTTTATAATTGCAGATATATACAATTATTGTATATATTTATGTATATTCCAGCCTAATAAATAAATACATTTAATTAGTGTTCCCACACATTCCCCTGATCTTTCCCTGACTGCTCGGAAAATACATCACCAACTATTAAATTGATAAAAATAATATTGAGCGACCTCCATAGTGCTCTAACGCCGTCCAAAATGCTGGTACAAATTAGCAATCTCATCAACATCAGTACTAAAACTAATAATACTATTTTCGAGGTAAAAGTATACAGTCAGAATGTATCGTGTTCGTATCGTGTTCCTTCAGAGCTAATATTGATCATCTTAAAATTTCCTAACTTTGCCTTTTCTATGAGGATGAATGTATTAGCAGTGATGGAACAATTTTTTTGAAGTGTTATAGCTGTGTTGCGTAAAATCTAAGACAGTAATATGAAAATCTAATTATGTTCTTGTGCCTTGAGTCACAATTATATTATTATACTATAATATTCTTATTATAAATATTATTACTTATTATCTTGTTCATGTTCGTGGCGCCAGGATAGCTCATTGGTCGCGTGGTGGACTCTAGAGTCCGGAGGTACCTGGTTCGAGTCCCGCTGCCGCCGAAATCTTCCCTTGGTGTAGGCCTACATATGATGTGACCCAAACTGTTCAAATTCATGGTATAATAATAGCAACCGAACGTATGACCGATTCGCGCCGCCTAAAAAAACGTACACACACAAAAAAAAAATGTCAAAGTTGACATGTGAACGGTCATTAAAAACCTTTTAAAAAAAAACTTTGGTCCTGGCTGGAAACGGGCTCTTACAAATAAATGAAATAGTAAGCTCTTAATTTCGACGTCTGACTCAACTCTTTTGCTTAGATAGTACGATTTTCAGAATATTCACTGCCCTTAAACTAATATATATTTAAAATCGTTTATGAAAACCGTAGAAAAATGGTATTAAGTGTGTCTCTACTGCTATTAGTTGGCAAGTTATGACGTGGGCTTGTTATGAACAGCGGTCATTTTGAATTTATCTAATATGGCTGATACACAGGAACTCCAAAGACTGGCTCTGGTATCAAATCTTATGGATAGGTCGTTATCAATGCCTGATACAGACTATTGTGTTGCTTATCTGCGTCGTATAAACCGGTATCATGTCGTATATATTGTCGAAATAACTTTTACATATATTTTTGTGTTTTAAATAATCCCAAATCAACTAAACATCATTCTAAACATCATAAATCAATTCTATATATTCGAAAACCATAGAAAAGTGGTATCACATGCGTCTCTACGTTATGAAATGACCCCAATTTGAATGGCGGCCATCTTGGATTTGTCAAATAAAGCGCCCCCGGCGGGTGTTCAGCTTGGCTCCCGCGATAAATCAAAATTATTATGGCCTTGGCCATACGTGGTTCAAATTTGGTGCTTTTGGGACGATTTGAACAATTCGGGTGGTAGATATGAGTTAAGCCCCCTGACCAATTTGAATACTTATGCTATGGGTCTAACGCCATTATAAATATTTTTTAATCTTTTAGAGCTGAGACTGACTTTAGACGTCAGATTCTGACGTATAAAATCGGTCTCAGCGCTGAATTTGTTGTCTTATTATTGGATCACATGTATCAGACAGTTTAATTTGGCATCATGTTCTTATATAGATACATTTAAACAGTGTCACTGGTTAAAATAGAGATTTTACCATTTTTGTATGAAAAAAACACGCTATGTGCTATATTCTGAGAAAATACAGCGTCTGAGGCATTTAAGAAATGGAATTTCAGAATCAGCATGAAAATCTGAGTTAGAAACACTCTTCAAACTTTTTGGGCCCAGACACGTAATTAAACGTGGTTCAGCTCACAGACTAATTCCCATTATAATTTACATCAAGGAACTGTCGGAATAACGACCTATCGGAATATCGACCTGTCAGAATATAGACCTGTCGGAATAACGACCTGTCGGAATAACGACCTGTCGGAATATCGACCTGTCGGAATATCGACCTGTCGGAATATAGACCTGTCGGAATATAGACCTGTCGGAATATAGACCTGTCGGAATAACGACCTGTCGGAATATAGACCTGTCGGAATAACGACCTGTCGGAATATAGACCTGTCGGAATATAGACCTGTCGGAATATAGACCTGTCGGAATAACGACCTGTCGGAATATAGACCTGTCGGAATAACGACCTGTCGGAATATCGACCTGTCGGAATATAGACCTGTCGGAATAACGACCTGTCGGAATATCGACCTGTCGGAATAAAGACCTGTCGGAATATAGACCTGTCGGATTAACGACCTGTCGGAATATCGACCTGTCGGAATATAGACCTGTCGGAATAACGAACTGACCCCGTTACCGCCGGTTTGCTCAAATGTGCTGTCACTCCTCACTCGATCCATCGGTTGACAAACAATCGGCGGCAATCGGCGAGTCGGTTACTTGTACAGTTTTGCTATTTTACTTCATAAAATACGACGTTATAAGTATAATTTTCAATGTGAATTTGTTTATTAAACATTTATTTCAATAAAATGAGGTGATAGTAATGTTGTCATCCATTGTAATGTTTATTTTGGCCTGTTTTCTGAACCGGTACCGACACGGCTTCTCTATAACATGTTGTTTTTTTAGGCTGTGTTTGGGAAATGTACTCCTCCAAACCGGCATCTGGCTCGCCCATGTAGTAACACTTCCGGTTTAGTACTGTCAAGTATACAGCCAATGAGAGTGGCATATCTCGTTATTATAATATCTCTGGTAATCCTTCATACATTATTTGGGCATCACCGACATAATGCTAACTTCCCAGGTCCTTCTCTCAATAAGTGTAATTGCCGTTGGGTGGTAGGTATTTGGCTGGAACGGTCTACTGTAATCTACCTTTCAAATATCCACCGAGCAGCGGAAACGACGAACAGCGGAAAAATCCAAGATGGCCGCCATTTGTACATGGTGAATAGACGCAGATTCATGATTTAGGTGTCTACCATACGGTTTTCAAGTATGCCCAACATAGTGGCTAGTAATTACTTTAGGCACCGAATTGTGAGTACAGTCGAGGATGATTGCATTTGTGCAAGGACAAACTATACATTAATATAATTGTTGGCTGAATAGAAGCAGATTCATGATTTCAGTGTGCCCGATTTAGTTGTGAGAACAGAGAGTAGGCCTACTATAGACATTGCATTTTGGGTAACATCCAACATGGTCGCCATTTGAAAAGTTCGAATTCGTATCAAACAGAAATTTGTATAATTTTATACAGAATAGAAGCAGATTCATGATTTTAATGTCTACCATAGGAGTGTCATTTACCTGGTGACATTATCCACGAACCGTTTTAGACACTTTAGATTCCAGAAACCAAGATGGCGACCTAGACAAACAAACTAGACAATAGGGGTGTCATGACATGAGTAGGAAATGTCTATAACTTTTTGCTGGAAGAGAGATATGCCAGATAGGCCTATGCCAGACATTGTTGTGTCATCATGGAGAACTTACGACATGATGAGTTAATGTCCAGTGACAGTATAACACATATCTCTATAGTTTGTTTTAAACAGATCAGATAAGTGTACTTCTTTCTTTTGGTAAACTCATTGTAGTTGTCGAATACAACATGCAGACTGGTCCTCGAACAAACCGAAGAACCTACAGAAAAGACATTTTGGGTCACCTTTTTTTAACGTTTCAAAATATATTTTTAAAAATAATAAATGACCTAAATCCCAAACAACTACCTTATTTCAAAATACCCATTATTAGACTCGGGTTTCTATTTCGTTAGTTCTTTAGCTCTTTATAGAAAACGTTTGTTCTAGAATTATGGAAACAGTCGATCACCGCTCCCTCCCACGTTGAGTAGCCTTATTGTCATTTACTTGCCTACAAACTGTTTGGTAACGAGGTCATGTGGAGCTTGATATGGTGAATATTGCTTTACGTCGCTTTCTACACAATCACGGCAATATCGCGACAGAAGGAAGTCCGAAGCCGGGACTATACCTTACTCCTATTTCGAATGACTTCAATGATTCTTTATAATGCACAGTACCATAGGCAGCACTGTACACTCCATGCCTTTGAACAGTTTGGAGCACTGTATATGCACAATCACGATGAGAAATATCAGACCCGACCGGGATGCGAACCTGGTACCTCAATGTTACAAGCCCCAGTCGATACGAATGAGCCATGAGAGCCGGCCAGAGCTTGCTATATTGCTACACAATGACGTAAGGGTCACCTATTATGTGCAAAAAGCTCAGAACTTCAGACACATTTAGTTTTAAGACCTGCAAACTATGATCCACCCTTCTTAATCCACCATAATCATAATTTCTCAAAAAACATTAGATAGTTGAAGAATATTGTGGCAAATAAGCTGCCTATCGACTGTGATGACTAAATTGTAGGTGCTGCCCACAATTCCCCCATCATTATTATCTATTATCACCAATCAACCCATTGTTTACTTTGCATAAACGTCAGCACCAAATAAGACCAATAGTGCCGAAATATATCTACCTGATGTCAACATTTTATGGGTTATCCCGATCTCTGGTGGCCTATTTTTGAAAATGCCACAACCTCATCCATACATGAAAACTCTATGGTAAACACCTAAATCATTGATCAATCTCGATTCCCCTTAAATCTATACACTTTTGTATCCGTTCGAGGTTCTCTGATGGCTATTTTGTTTGCCTTCAGACTCAGCTCTTGGTTCCCACCATCTCTAAAATTATTTATCATGACACAACCGTGTCGGACATAAGCCTACCTGAATTTTTGGCTCCGCTGTGGCGGCCATTTTTGTCTAAAACCCGCCATCTTGGTTTTCGATATCTAGTATGTGTCTAAGACAATGCTTCAGCCACTACCATGTAATACACATGCGTAATTATGTTACTGGGGTATGTTAAAAGTTATCAAATAAAAATCAAATCAAATCAAATTTATTTGCACAACAATTAACATTGTATCGGCCAAATCACATACATTTACATGTACTGAAACCATATTATATAGTCATATTACAAATACATTTATATAAAATAAAATATCATTCAAAAAAAGTCTGTATACGCTTACATGTACTAAAAACATATTATATAGACATATTACAAAGACAAATGGTATTTTAAAAGCAAACGTAAATGTCATGAAAGTACCACGAACATTAATTTGCTAGCAACACTTATTAATAGAGACTTGTTCCAGATATAAATGTGACGTAATGACGATAATAATGAAGGATAATAATCAATAACATGATTAGGATGATATGCCATTCACGCAGGGCATAATATAAGATAAAATGAATGGGATTTTAGGCCACTGTTGTGCACATATAAGCTAAACTGGGCCAGAAGAAACTCCTGAAGATTGTGAGATGAATGAGATGACACTGCATCCCAGACACAGGATGCGAAATTCAAGGCTTGACGGTCTGAGGCCGAGCCCGCTACCTCCAGGTCACAGAGGCTCTCCTCAATATAGAATCTTTACGAGTGAGCGAAAAATAAACATTTTGTTTCTTTGAAACTTGAAGGCCAAAGCGGGTGACGAACCCGCGACCTCCGACTTCACAAGCAGGCAGCTTTTAACCACCTGGAGGCCCCCCGCCTATACACGCAGGACATGACACTCACACAGAAACGCTGCATACCATTGTCAAACACGACCTAGTTATGTATACAATAGATTATGTTTGGAGGTAATTATGTTCATAGATTGAGAAATTGAGTTGTGATAGTTGATCACGACCAGGTGATTTGAAACCAGAGGCAATCCAAGGGCTTTCAAATCACCTGGGAGCGATCAACGCTCACAAAAACGTACTCAAGTAAACATAACTGCCAACAGAACACACGCTATTACTATTTACTCCAGGATCTGATGGACGTGAGTGTGCAAATCGCGTAGACTCGTATTTTTGCAGAATATGTTTACATATCCTTAGTGGAAGTGGTTTTTATTTTCCACAGGACCCTATTTTGATTTGGTCGATAATCGAGCTAGGCCTAAATCGCGGTCATGAATCACTTTACCAATTTTGGACGGATATGTCACTTATAGACATTAATGAATTGTTGGGATCATCAGCTATCGTTTGGACATTGTGTGATTAAATATGGGCTCACAATCAGGCACACATTATCAATAATGACAGCTTTCTCGCATATATATATATCGCGGTCATGAATAACTTTAGCGATTTTGTTCGGATAGGTCATTTGAGGGCATTACTGTATTTCAGGGATCATCAGCTATCTATCGATTACAAGATGGACATTGTGTAATAAAAATCAGGCACACAATGTTAATAATGACCGCCTTCTCCCCTATTTGTGATAATGTGATTTGCATATTTTATGCGGTTCCGGGCATCTTGCAGCAATTTCATTTTCCAAACAGCTTACATATTTTTTGAATATGTCTATGTGCAAACTATCACGTTGACACTGATATTTGGAATGATTATTTGCACAAAAGCGGCGGACTTTCGCTATATAAACAGTCTATAATAAATGTGATAACCGGCGACATCCGGTATAATTTACCCTCTATAGCTAAAGCCATATACCTGGAGCCATATACTATTTTTTGTTGCATAACTTCAATTACAATGATGCGTTTATTTCCATCAACTTATAACATTTTGTTATGATCTGATTGATTATTTATCACAGAAGCGGCAGACTTTCGCTTTACATACATAGTCCAAAATAAATAAGGTAACCGGCGTCATCCACAATCAAATTGACCACTATTGTTAAGGTTTAAAAATAATCTGATTCTATATAGTTCTCCAGGTCTCATCCTCGACAACATTCAAAACTCGAGATGCGGCACCTTATTATGTAGATGGTTCGAACTGATAAAGGTAAAACAAGAAAGAGGTTCTGGTATAATCAGATTAGCAGCCGCTTTCTCAAAATTAATTATTGAATTGAAAAGAATATTGTCAAGACCATGTCGAGTCATGCTTGTTCAAACCTTTATTAGGATCCACTGATTTTAAGGTATTAGCAAGAGATGGGCTAGACTTGTTGTACAAGAAGATGTACTTCTGCTACCCGAGTCAAGAAAATAATAGTTTCTCCAAAATGATTCACCAAGTACACACGAATATCACGGTTTGAGAAATTGAAAAGAATAAAGAATATTAATTGTCCAGCTTGTCCAAATAGTTTCTGATTGTGTTGAGTTCATATGTTCTTCCTTCACCGAATCCTCTCTCTAACTCAGGCACGCACAACTGTGTCTCAAATTTATTAGCGATTCTTTTCTTGATTTTCTTTACTGTATTTTAATACTGATCGCTCATAGTTTGGGAGATATTTGGTGAAGCATTGATTATTATAATAGAGATCGGCTGCTAATATTGTTTTGACAATGTCATTAGTATGTTATTTTATGAGATCAGCAATTCTAGAGAATACAGAATCTTTATAGAACGTTGTAGATTCAATTAAGTCTTCTCATATTCACTTCTCATATTCTAAACTTCGTGGCATTTTTCTTGTGTGTACATTGGTCACATTATCTACATTTTAATTTGTAAATGTCTGCATACAATTATTTACAAGGCTGGGCACGGCTTGCAGACTGAAAAATGCTGTAAATTAAGGAATTGCATGATCTGATTTTGTGTGAATTACAATATATACAGCGTATTTAACTAATATCATTCAACTTTGGACAGTAGCAAAATTATATGTCACTTCTGTGTAAATATTAATTACACACATAACAATATACTATAAGTTAAAGGGAGAAAGCACATCGTTTTCGATGTAGGGCAAGAGGAATATGGTATATAAGCATGATCAAAGTAAACCATTGGTAATAATAATTCACAAGGTAGAAACAGATTATTTTCAATTTTAACTATTACAATTTTATACCGGATGACGCCAGTTAACTTCCTTATTTTGGACAGTTTGTATAGCAAAAGTCTGCCGCTTCTGTGAAAATGATCAATCCAGAATATAATCAGTCCACACATAACAATGTACCAGAACTATAAGTTGAAGGAAAAACACGCATCATTGTTTTTGAAGCTATGCAACAATGCATAGTATGGCATTAGGTGAAATATTTTTGTGAATAATTCTACATGCATTACTGTATAAAATCACATTTTTTTCACAGCTTAACTAAAGTGGTTGATTTGTACCGGTTATCAAATTTATTGTAGATTGTATATACAGCGAACATCCGCAGCTTTTGTGAAAATGATTATTCTTGCAACATTGTCAAATATGTTAGTTGTTAGGAAAAGCAAATTGCAGCAAGATGTAGCGGACGGCTTAAATATGCGAAGCAAATTAGCAAAACATATGAGAGAAAGCAGTCAGTGTTGATATTGTGTGCCTGATTTATCACACAATGTCCATTTTGCGCTTGCAACATATCCATTAATGCCGTTAAATTATCGGCCCATCCATCCAAAATTGGTGAAGTTATTTATGACCGCTACATGTATATGTGCGAAAGCGGTCATTATTGATAATGCTTGCCTGTCATTGTGTCCATTAGGTACTCAAACGATAGCTGATGATCCCAAGATTCATGAATGCCCATAAGTGACCTATCCATCTAAAAATGGTAAATTTAGCTCGGTTCTCGACGAAATCAAAATAGGGTCCAGAAAATAGGGTCCAGAAAATAAAAACCACTTCCAGAATGAACACCCTCACTTTTCATGATCACTATTATGATCTTATCAATATATTCTGCAAACAAACTGAATCTACGCAATTTGCACACTCACGTCCATCAGAGATTTTTTGTGAAAAAATGATATATTGGCCATAAATATCCATTGATATATGACTGAAGCCATAATATACCCCTGTCGAACTTGCATCAAAATGTTTTTATTATAACGTCTCACCACACATAATACCCCTCCCATAGACTTACATGTATTATTGCCCATACGCTTGGGCCTCTCAGCATTCTTTTAGTGAAAAAAATGTATATAAACCTATATGGGCCTATAATATTTTAATCATCAGGACGTACTCTATCAATATGAAAAATAAAAATGGGTGTTTAAACAAGGGGCTTCTTTCTATTTTCACATGCAAATGTAAGGTCCTATAGTAGGCCTACCTCCCACGATCGTTGCCAAACACGGGAACTATCGAATGCAGCATATACCTTTTTACTACCAGGGTAGGGACTACATTTTATACCTCTAGGCCTATTGCCCGATTTCAATGTTTTTGCAGCAAGAAATGGTCACCCAATCTAGATGAACTGGTATCAAAATGATATAAATGTAATTTCTCTCACAAAAAAATGGCTGCTAAAATGCGGACAAAATGGCGGCCCAAATGGCTGAAATTGTAAGAAAAAATGTGTATTGGCTATATAATGGATGTCGGTAAGGTGTCACCCGAGAAGGGGATTTAAGTCACTATTATTTTCAAATAGCTGCATTATACTCAGGGGGCAAAATCAACCTTTTCATCAGGTAACTGCCACTGCTGTACTGCAATATTGCCAAAAATGTACTCCACCGATGTGCGATTGTATGAAATCGGGCGTATTACACATTGTCGCCCACTGAGTAGTCAAATTTTGAGCTATAATAATATATCTGATATCAATAGCTGATATCAATAGAAAGCTACTGGCACCGGCCTTTACATGGATGTGATTAAAATATTTTGTGTTCGATCATTGACAAATGCACAAGAGAGCTTTAACTTGGTATTTTAACCCGAGTGACACCTTACCCTAGCAATCATTTATAGCCAGTACACATTTTTCCCTACAATTTCAGCCATTTGGGCCGCCATTTTGTCCGTATTTCAGCAGCCATTTTGTTTTTTTTGTCTATTATAATAAAAACATGTTGATGCAATTTTGACAAAGGTATATTATGGCTTCGGTCATATATCAATGATTGTTTATGGCCAATATATCATTTTTTCACAAATTTGCTAATTTGGCGGCAATTTTCAATTTATTAGTCTGTTTTAGCCAAACGCACCCGGAGATTCACTTTTACCTGAATTTTTATGTTCGCACACATCATACAGATTCAAAAAACCTTATGTCATTAATGTCCATTCCTCAACCTTTTCAAATTGTTTACTCGTATAACTATCATATATGCCCCTATAAGTGGTAGGCATATAGTCTAGTTGTAGGCCTACATCTATATTTATATGAGAAAATATTGGGCCTAATTATTAATAGGCCTGTAGATGGTCCGTGTAGGCTTTAAAATTTATTTTAATCAGGTCAATACATTTATGTGCAAGTTAGAAACTAAATATTAATTTCTGTGCTGGTGTTCACTTTATCAGTTTTCTTTGACAAAGTATTTTGATTTCAGTGATAGCCAAATATATATATACTCGATGGCGGCCATTCTCTAAAAAATGGCGGCGCATTTTGGATTTGCTTAAACCACGATGTTCCGGTTCGAAATTTTTGGGGTTAAGCCTAAGACCAGAAATGTTTTTATATGGTAAATCTTACTGAAACTCTGTACCAAATTTAGCATTTGTATTCACCTGGGGAACATATACCACCTTTTGAGAGGCTTATACCCACCGTACTACGACGCTCACGTACATTCTCTGTGTCCTTCACCCATCCCCCGCCTCCCCCGCCTATCTCTTTCTTGTCAATATACATGTAATCAATTTGCCTAGTGCCTTTCGGCTTTACAGACCAGTGTCTTTGTGTCAATCTGCGTGAGTGACGCGCGTCATCTCAAATTTTCCTAGAACCCACCTGGAAGGGTTCCGGTGACTACGTGTGCCTCTTGAATGCGGGAGACACGCGTGAACTTCGTCATGTGCTCTTGATATCATCAGCTTGGATATGAAAGGGTGTATCTGGCACTTTGTGAAGTGGCAGATACACCCTTTCATATTCAAGGGGACGAATTTTCATCAGGGACGCGTGGTTGGCGTGTTTGCACGTGCTTCAGTGCGGTGCGCGTCTCCGGCGCGACGGTAAAATGAGCGAGCGATCATCGCTCACCCCGGCAACCAAGTACATGTAAACACGTGGCTCCTCACCTTGCCGCCCAAAGAAACGACGGCACTGCGCTGTCTAGACGTTGAGACAACGCGGCGCTAACTTATTTACTAGTCCGTTAACAAGACCTGTTCATTATCCCATGAATCACGCGGAAAACCAATTTAGCCGTGGGTAAACAAGACGCCCTGCGATGTTTGGAATTCCATTCACTAACCTGGTTTTCGCTGTAAAGCAGTCCTCTTGATCCTAATCAGGCGTATTGTAACACATCATTCTTCTCATAATTACACAGTCATTCTCCTAATAAAGTCAATTTTGAGCATTTAGCAGGCCCACATACTACGCATACAGACAATGAATCTCCTTGCACTCACGGCTGATACGAGAACAAAAAGGTCGTCCATCTTTAAATCAGGTCAAACACCAAGGTTTTGAACGAGGGATTCAAATGTCGTATTTATTTGAAACTGGCCTTTGTGCCTCTTGATGAGTAATTGTCCTTTTTGAGATGTCGACTCCAACAATACAATAGCATCGATGGCTTTCTGTAAAATGTTTTACATTCGATATCTATTTTGACATTATTTTATGCATCCTACACTATCTAGAATAATGAGGTCAGTGTGAAGCCAAAAGGAGACAGTGGCTGTTTACTTTTCAAAGTAAACGGTTACTGTCTTTTGGCTTTACATGTAACCGTTTGGCGAGCAATAATATGCATGAAAATAACTGCACATGCCTAATTGTTTTGAGTCATTTTGTGAATACGAAATAAAAGTTATTCGAATGTAAATTTATTTTCAAAAGGAGTAGGCGTACATTTTTTCAGTATTCACATGTGTGGGATCATGTACCCGAAACGCAAATCATTATTATGTCTCCCCTCTGTACACAGAGGTAGGGACATGTTGTTTTACCTTTGTCCGCTCAGTCTGTCTGTCGCGGTCCGTGTGTCCCATTCAATTCCCATGTGCTCACTTGTAAATCAAGCATATATACTTCCTTTTCGGTGGCGTCACTGCACTCTCTTTTGCCTGTCACAGTCTTTCCAAAAATATGGATATGCACACTTGTGAAATAAGCAGATACTGCCATTTCGCTGTCTGCAGCAGTGCCTGTCACAGCTCTTCCAAAAGACGGTATATGCACGGTATATGCACACTTGTGAAATAAGCAGATAGGAGCCTACTTCCATTTCCCTGTCTGTAGCATTGCCTGTCACAGGCCTGTACACGCGCTCCCGCCAGCATGAAGTACTGACTAGGGCTGAATCGATACTGGCCAGCACCGGCGAAGCTGACCCAACATATAACAGACATTGGGTCATCGTTGGCTTGTAATGGCCGCCACCAGTAAGCACTACCAGACCAGCTGCTATTGAAGGCAGCCCAGCAAACATGAGGCGTTAAAGCAGTGCTGGTTTGATGCTGGGCCAGCGTTGCCGACATTGGGCCAGCATTAGACTAGCATTGGGTCAACTTCTTGTGTTTGCTGGGAGTGTTGATAAGCCACATTATGTTTCGCACATTGGCGTGGTTCCAAAACAGAATAATGATTTCCGCTTAATACATAGTTTCTACTGTCCATAGGAGCCATTTAATAAAATTAATTACAAGAGCAATTGACACTACATCTATTAGCTATCAAAATTTATGGTTATGTTGCTGGAGGGGAGACACCTCCACTTTTTTGTTTACAAAAAAGCTAGACCCCTCCAGTTTGAAAATAATGTCACATACAATGAAATTTTGCTACCTCTATCGCGGCCCACAAATTCACGTGGCAAAAATGCTCATACATTTCAAAATGAGGCCTGATCTTTTATATTCTTCATAAATATTTCACTTGTAAAACCTGCTATTTGATGTTAATAAAACTGATAAAAAGAAATAAAACAAGACAGAAAAATTTTATATTTACAGGCAGATATCAGGGGCGTAGCCGGAGTTATTAGCACGTGTACGCACATACGCAGTATTCTGTAGCAGGATATCTAGGCTAAATAATAAAATTGTATGACAAAAATATAATGATTATGTAATAAGTTTAGTAGCAGAAAGCTATATAAGGAAAGTGTGGCTCCATGTGTCACTTTTCCCAACTATACTTTTCATCATTTATATTCATTTATAAATTTGAATATCAGACAGCTATAGAGTAGGCCTAGCTTATAGGGTGATTCTCTCGACATCTTAATCAAACATGCATGTTTGTTATTTGTCACCTAACAAAAACCAAACTTGCTCTAGCCAAATTCACATCATGGATTTGATATGATAACTTGTAGTCTGGAGGAATTTGACATAACCCTGCACTGAGACATACATGTATACAACGTTTTTTTTTGTTTTTTTTTGTCGTCTATTGGGGTAAACCTGTCACTAAATAGCCGCATGCCAAGCTGGCATGTTTGGATATGTTTTTTATTTGCAAAAACATGGCCGCCAAATACTCATAATTGCCATAGAATCTTGCTCATTTTATCGATGTGGCATGCTTTCGGTATTGAAGCCAAGAAGCTAAATTTAAAAATATTTCACGAAGTTCGCCTTTAAAATCGGCAACGCTAAGGTCTCACCACCCTAAATAAGCCGAAATCCACTGAGGTGTCTACTAATGTTGGAATCATCACACAAAATATTTTTAATGTCGCTGTTCCAACCTCTCTGAAACAAAAAAAAATGCAAATAAGTTTTAATTTTGTGAATATTTAATAAGCACACGCTATCTTCTTTGCCAATGATATCAGATATAACTGTTTCATGATAGCCTCGCAGGGATAGAGTTGGTTAAAATAAGGTGTGTCTGTTCTCTGAAAGAGAGTACGGAGTTTAGCCCAATTTGAACAGTGGTGATCTTTTTCACACGCTAGGGGCCGTAGCTCAAAATCTGTCTGGTAACCATACCCATAGCGGGCCTGTTTTTGAACAAGGACATCTCAAGCTTTATCCTGATATGTCACACTAAATATCTTATAGGGTGAAAAATGGTAAAATCGGCCTGCGGAATTGAGGCAGTTTTCATGTGTTTCAATGAGACTGGCATTTGGGGTGGTGAGACCATCAGTAGACACAAGGGGTTTGCGTGTTCTGGTCTTTTCTTGGAATATTCCAGCTGCTTGAGAAAAAATTTGCAGCTTGATATCTATTTTCTATTAAGTTTTACCATCGCTGTAACAATCTAAGTGTAATAGTTTTGATTAAAAAGTATATAATTGGGGAATATATGTGATAACTATGTCTAGAAGTGATCTGAAGAGGCCGTGTTTTGATGATATAAGTCATGGATGATATAAGTCATTGATGAAATGCCTGGTTGGTAGTTTGATTGTCATATGGGTCCTAATAAAAAGAAAATATAGTGAATTTAAGTATGGTTGCTACTAATAACAGTCCGTTCTAATATGTGTGTCATATTTCAGCAAAAAAAATGAGAAATACAAGATAACCATGACGATTTGTTTGCCGAAATAGAGGCAGTAATTTTATTCAATGCGACTTTCATGGTAATCAGGCTGATTTTGATGATATCAATAATTATTCAAAGAGCTCAGAGGGCAACAATTTTCAAAATATTTGCCTAATTAAAAAAACATATTGCTCAGAACACCTTCAAGCTTCATACCAGGCCGAAATGAAATAAACGAAGAAAATTATATATCTATTATATCTCGATTAGGCTTAAAAACCAAGATGGCCGCCATGAGCCATATGGCTTAGGCCTATATAACTTTTGAACTAATTATTGTAGAAACATGTGCAATACCACTTTTCTTCGTGACTTTGTCGTGATAAACTCATGACCTGAAACGGAAATATTACGCATTGGTGAAAAGTGGAAATATTTAAAAACCGAGCAGCTGCTGTCCTCTAAGATCAAATTCATATCGTCAAAGACATCACAACTTCAGATATGTTTCGTCCTGAATGTATTCAATGATACAATGTGGCAACAGTGGTATTAAAACTGTATATAACTATCAAAATTATGATTTGTTTATTACAAAGTGGTCGAAAAAATGTAACTAAGAGTACCTCATCCGAACTTTTGACCTCATAAGTTCTTTATGTAATAAGTTCGTTTTTAATAATTTGATATAGTGGTACCAGATGACAGATTTATCAAATGTGATCAGCAGATATTAGCATGCTCATAATCATACAAATGTACAGGGAACGGAATCGTTACATACTACGAGCAATGTAATTTTTTTAATATTGACTTTCAGTGCTGTAAGGGTGGGTCTACGTTTTCTGAAAAAAAATCAAAACTTCAGATGTGTTTCGTCCTGAGCATATTCAATGAGAAAATGTTACAAGAGTGGTATTAAAGCTGTTCATAACTAAAGGTATGATAATTTTGCTATAATTACAAGGGATCGACAAAATGTACCCCATCCGGACTTTTGACCTCATAAGTCCTTCATACAACAATGTAGGCTTTTATAAGTTGATATAGTGGTACCAGATGATAGATTTTTCAAATGAGGTCAGCAGACATCAGCTTGCTCATAATCATACAAATGTACAGGAAACGCAAACATTGCATACTACAGACGGTGGTATTTTTTTTAATATTGACTTTCAGCGCTTAATGAAAAATATTTAAACTGCACATATGTTTTATCCTGAATATATCTAATGACAAAATGTGGCCAGAGTGATATTAATATTGTTTATAACCATAACAATGAGGATTATGTTATTACAGGGGCCGAAAAAAATGTAACTTGTGAGAGTAGGGCCTACGCCATCCGCTCTGTTGACCTCATAAGTACTTCACACAACAAGGTAGGATTATTCTAATTTGATTTAGTGTTATCAGATGGGCGATGTACCAAATGAAGTCAACATCATGAAGTTATATCATAGAAGTCATAATCATAGAAATGTACAGGGGACGGCAAAATTACATTCGACGAACTGTGGTAATTTTTTGATTGCCTTTCACTGCTCTAAGTGTGGATTTATATTTTAATAATAATAATAATAATAATAATAATAATAATAATAATAATAATAATAATAATAATAATAATAATAATAATAATAATAATAATAATAATAATAATAATAATAATAATAATAATAATAATAATAATAATAATAATAATAATAATAATAATAATAATAATAATAATAATAATAATATAATAATAATAATAATAATAATAATATAATAATAATAATAATAATAATAATAATAATAATAATAATAATAATATAATAATAATAATAATAATAATAATAATAATAATAATAATAATAATAATAATAATAATAATAATAATAATAATAATAATAATAATAATAATAATAATAATAATAATAATAATAATAATAATATAATAATAATAATAATAATAATAATAATAATATAATAATAATAATAATAATAATAAAATATATAATAATAATAATAATAATAAACTTTCATAACGCCTAAATCCTCGGTGATCCGAGCTCAGAGGCGCGATAAACATAATCGTAATCCGACTCATAGTTCCAAAACCGTTTGCGTTTGTCGTCTGGGCTTTTGTGGAAAAAATCAAAACTCCAATAATTTTGTCATACTATATTTAATGATTTAATGAAGGAGACATATGATCGACAGTGATTTAAAAATTGTTTATAACAATTGTGGTTTGGGTTTTTAATAACCAGGGTTTTGGGGGCTCGAGGGTACCCTTAAATATCCATCATTTTAAATACTTTGCTGCCACGGGAAACTACTACACCCACCCTAAAATTGTTCCCGGGATATTTAGTTGCCATATACACTTATCAGCCCTTAAGCTTTGCCACTTTTTGGGTCGAGCGAACTAAAAAAAACTAGCAGCTTTGTTAAAAATTGCTCCTAGACTAATAATGATTGCTGTAGATGTAATTAGTATTACGTAATTGAGGGTGTGGTGAGAGTGGACTACGCCAACTTGTCACAGTTATAACGATGGCTCAGGGTAGTCGTTGATTTCACGGCTGAGTAAAATGAAATGAATCGGGCTTTAGGCCACCTTTGTGCACATATAGGCTAAACTGGGCCAGTAGAACCTCCTGAGGATGGTGAGATGATCGAGATGCCACTGTCCTCCAGACACAGGATCCGAAAATCGAGCCCTGGCGGTCTGAGGCCGAGCACGCTACCTCTTTCTGACTTTCACACGTGGATGGGGAAGAAACATTTTTGTTTCTTTCAAACCGCCGAGACCGAACCCCGAACTCTGGCGTGAAAGGCAGCGGTGCTAACTGGTAATTACTAGATCCACAGTATCTCTGCAATAGCCTCAGTACCGCTGTGCAAAGTCAAAAGGCGGTAACTACTTACGTTTCAAGTACACATTATTTTGACTGATTTTTTACTTTG
>OZ024906.1:31932184-32006528 GCA_964017125.1 Flabesymbios commensalis | reverse complement strand
CTTATAAATATGTGGAATTGGACCCTGGATGGTCCCAAATGATTTCAGAAAGTGTTCGTTTGCCATCACTTTGTCTTTTCCTATAGGGACGATGACAATTACTGTTGTTTTGGCTTTGCAATTTTGGCAGCGTTATATTAATGCATATTCTGCATGACTAGCACCAAGAGTCATGAATGCTATAACTGGTTCGAGGAAACACTATCAGCTATCATCAGCTTCGTTATGCGCACAGTAATCATTCATACATTATTTGGGCATCACCGACATAATGCTAACTTCCCGGGTCCTTCTCTCAATAAGTGTAATTGCCGTTGGGTGGTAGGTATTTGGCTGGAACGGTCTACTGTAATCTACCTTTCAAATATCCACCGAACAGCGGAAACGACAAACAGCGGAAAAATCCAAGATGGCCGCCATTTGTACATGGTGAATAGACGCAGATTCATGATTTGGGTGTCTACCATACGGTTTTCAAGTATGCCCAACATAGTGGCTAGAAATTACTTTAGGCACCGAATTGTGAGTACAGTCGAGGATGATTGCATTTGTGCAAGGACAAACTATACATTAATATAATTGTTGACTGAATAGAAGCAGATTCATGATTTCAGTGTGCCCGATTTAGTTGTGAGAACAGAGAGTACTATAGACATTGCATTTTGGGTAACATCCAACATGGTCGCCATTTGACAAGTTCAAATTCGTATCAAACAGAAATTTGTATAATTTTATACAGAATAGAAGCAGATTCATGATTTTAATGTCTACCATATGAGTGTCATTTACCTGGTGACATTATCCAGGAACCGTTTTAGACACTTTAGATTCCAGAAACCAAGAAGACGACCTAGACAAACAAACTAGACAATAGGGGTGTCATGACATGAATAGGAAATGTCTATAACTTTTTGCTGGAAGAGAGATATGCCAGATAGGCCTATGCCAGACATTGTTGTGTCATCATGGAGAACTTACGACATGATGAGTTAATGTCCAGTGACAGTATAACACATATCTCTATAGTTTGTTTTAAACAGATCAGATAAGTGTACTTCTTTCTTTTGGTAAACTCATTGTAGATGTCGAATACAACATGCAGACTGGTCCTCGAACAAAACAAAGAACCTACAGAAAAGACATTTTGGGTCACCTTTTTTTAACGTTTCAAAATATATTTTTAAAAATAATAAATGACCTAAATCCCAAACAACTACCTTATTTCAAAATACCCATTATTAGACTCGGGTTTCTATTTCGTTTGTTCTAGAATTATAGAAACAGTCGATCACCGCTCCCTCCCACGTTGAGTAGCCTTATTGTCATTTACTTGCCTACAAACTGTTTGGTAACGAGGTCATGTGGAGCTTGATATGGTGAATATTGCTTTACGTCGCTTTCTACACAATCACGGCAATATCGCGACAGAAGGAAGTCCGAAGCCGGGACTATACCTTACTCCTATTTCGAATGACTTCAATGATTCTTTATAATGCACAGTACCATAGGCAGCACTGTACACTCCATGCCTTTGAACAGTTTGGAGTCAGCACCAAATAAGACCAATAGTGCCGAAACATAGCTACCTGATGTCAACATTTTATGGGTTATCCCGATCCCTGGTGGCCTATTTTTGAAAATGCCACAACCTCATCCATACATGAAAACTCTATGGTAAACACCTAAATCATTGATCTATCTCGATTCCCCTTAAATCTATACACTTTTGTATCCGTTCGTGGTTCTCTGATGGCTATTTTGTTTGCCTTAAGACTAAGCTCTTGGTTCCCACCATCTCTAAAATTATTTATCATGACACAACCGTGTCGGACATAAGCCTACCTGAATTTTTGGCTCCGCTGTGGCGGCCATTTTTGTCTAAAACCCGCCATCTTGGTTTTCGATATCTAGTATGTGTCTAAGACAATGCTTCAGCCACTACTATGTAATACACATGCGTAATTATGTTACTGGGGTATGTTAAAAGTTATCAAATAAAAATCAAATCAAATCAAATTTATTTGCACAACAATTAACATTGTATCGGCAAAATCACATACATTTACATGTACTGAAACCATATTATATAGTCATATTACAAATACATTTATATAAAATAAAATATCATTCAAAAAAAGTCTGTAAACGCTTACATGTATTAAAAACATATTATATAGACATATTACAAAGACATATGGTATTTTAAAAGCAAAAGTAAATGTCATTAAAGTACCACGAACATTAATTTGCTAGCAACACTTATTAATAGAGACTTGTTCCAGATATAAATGTGACGTAATGACGATAATAATGAAGGATAATAATCAATAACATGATTAGGATGATATGCCATTCACGCAGGACATAATATAAAATAAAATGAATGGGATTTTAGGCCACTGTTGTGCACATATAAGCTAAAATGGGCCAAGAGAAACTCCTGAAGATTGTGAGATGAATGGAAGACACTGCATTCCAGACACAGGATGCGAAAGTCAAGCCTTGACGGTCTGAGGCCGAGCCCGCTACCTCTAGGTCACAGAGGCTCTCCTCAATATAGAATCTTTACGAGTGAGCAAAAAATAAACATTTTGTTTCTTTGAAACTTGAAGGCCAAAGCGGGTGACGAACCCGCGACCTCCGACTTCACAAGCAGGCAGCTTTTAACCACCTGGAGGCCCCCCGCCTATACACACAGGACATGGCACTCACACAGAAATGCTGCATACCATTGTCAATCACGACCTAGTTATGTATACAATAGATTATGTTTGGAGGTAATTATGTTCATAGATTGAGAAATTGAGTTGTGATAGTTGATCACGACCAGGTGATTTGAAACCAGAGGCAATCCAAGGGCTTTCAAATCACCTGGGAGCGATCAACGCTCACAAAAACGTACTCAAGTAAACATAACTGCCAACAGAACACACGCTATTACTATTTACTCCAGGATCTGATGGACGTGAGTGTGCAAATCGCGTAGACTCGTATTTTTGCAGAATATGTTTACATATCCTTAGTGGAAGTGGTTTTTATTTTCCACAGGACCCTATTTTGATTTGGTCGATAATCGAGCTAGGCCTAAATCGCGGTCATGAATCACTTTACCAATTTTGGACGGATATGTCACTTATAGACATTAATGAATTGTTGGGATCATCAGCTATCGTTTGGACATTGTGTGATTAAATATGGGCTCACAATCAGGCACACATTATCAATAATGACAGCTTTCTCGCATATATATATATCGCGGTCATGAATAACTTTAGCGATTTTGTTCGGATAGGTCATTTGAGGGCATTACTGTATTTCAGGGATCATCAGCTATCTATCGATTACAAGATGGACATTGTGTAATAAAAATCAGGCACACAATGTTAATAATGACCGCCTTCTCCCATATTTGTGATAATGTGATTTGCATATTTTATGCGGTTCCGGGCATCTTGCAGCAATTTCATTTTCCAAACAGCTTACATATTTTTGAATATGTCTATGTTCAAACTATCACGTTGACACTGATATTTAGAATGATTATTTGCACAAAAGCGGCGGACTTTCGCTATATAAACAGTCTATAATAAATGTGATAACCGGCGACATCCGGTATAATTTACCCTCTATAGCTAAAGCCATATACCTGGAGCCATATACTATTTTTTGTTGCATAACTTCAATTACAATGATGCGTTTATTTCCATCAACTTATAACATTTTGTTATCTTCGGATTGATTATTTATCACAGAAGCGGCAGACTTTCGCTTTACATACATAGTCCAAAATAAATAAGTTAACCGGCGTCATCCACAATCAAATTGACCACTATTGTTAAGGTTTAAAAATAATCTGATTCTATATAGTTCTCCGGGTCTCACCCTCGACAACATTCAAAACTTGAGATGCGGCACCTTATTATGTGGATGGTTCGAACTGATAAAGGTAAAACAAGAAAGAGGTTCTGGTATAATCAGATTAGCAGCCGCTTTCTGAAAATTAATTATTGAATTGAAAAGAATATTGTCAAGACCATGTCGAGTCATGCTTGTTCAAACCTTTATTAGGATCCACTGATTTTAAGGTATTAGCAAGAGATGGGCTAGACTTGTTGTACAAGAAGATGTACTTCTGCTACCCGAGTCAAGAAAATAATAGTTTCTCCAAAATGATTCACCAAGTACACACGGTTTGAGAAATTGAAAAGAATAAAAAATATTAATTGTCCAGCTTGACCAAATAGTTTCTGATTGTGTTGAGTTCATATGCTCTTCCTTCACCGAATCCTCTCTCTAACTCAGGCACGCACAACTGTGTCTCAAATTTATTAGCGATTCTTTTCTTGATTTTCTTTACCGTATTTTAATACTGATCGCTCATAGTTTGGGAGATATTTAGTGAAGCATTGATTATTATAATAGAGATCGGCTGCTAATATTGTTTTGACAATGTCATTAGTATGTTATTTTATGAGATCAGCAATTCTAGAGAATACAGAATCTTTATAGAACGTTGTAGATTCAATTAGGTCTTCTCATATATTTACAAGGCTGAGCACGGCTTGCAGACTGAAAAATGCTGTAAAATAAGGATATTGAAGGTTGTTGGAGAAAGTATATCAATGTACCATCAATCTTGTTGTCAATCTTAGATAAGGTATACTAAGTTAATCATATCAACATGTTACTGCAGGAATGGCATGATCTGATTTTGTGTGAATTACAATATATACAGCGTATTTAACTAATATCATTCAACTTTGGACAATAGCAAAATTATATGTCACTTCTGTGTAAATATTAATTACACACATAACAATATACTATAAGTTGAAGGAAGAAAGCACATCGTTTTCGATGTAGGGCAAGAGAAATATGGTATATAAGCATGATCAAAGTGAACCATTGGTAATAATAATTCACAAGGTAGAAACAGATTATTTTCAATTTTAACTATTACAATTTTATACCGGATGACGCCAGTTAACTTCTTTATTTTGGACAGTTTGTATAGCAAAAGTCTGCCGCTTCTGTTAAAATAATCAATCCAGAATATAATCAGTCCACACATAACAATTTACCAGAACTATAAGTTGAAGGAAAACACGCATCATTGTTTTTGAAGCTATGCAACAATGCATAGTATGGCATTAGGTGAAATATTTTTGTGAATAATTCTACATGCATTACTGTATAAAATCACATTTTTTTCACAGCTTAACTAAAGTGGTTGATTTGTACCGGTTTTCAAATTTATTGTAGATTGTATATACAGCGAAAATCCGCAGCTTTTGTGAAAATGATTATTCTTGCAACATTGTAAAATATGTAAGTTGTTAGGAAAAGCAAATTGCAGCAAGATGTGGCGGACGGCATAAATATGCGAAGCAAATTAGCAAAAACATATGAGAGAAAGCAGTCACTGTTGATATTGTGTGCCTGATTTATCACACAATGTCCACTTTGCGCTTGCAACATATCCATTAATGCCGTTAAATTATCGGCCCATCCATCCAAAATTGGTAAAGTTATTTATGACCGCTACATGTATATGTGCGAAAGCGGTTATTATTGATAATGTGTGCCTGATTGTGTACCTGATTGTATACCTGATTTTTCTCATACAATTTCCATTTTGTTCTAAAAAGATAGCTGATGATCAACGAAGTCTATTAATACCATTAAAATACCCATCTGACCAAAATTGACAAAGTTATTAATGACCACGATATATGCGATAAAGCGGTCATTATTGATAATGCTTGCCTGTCATTGTGTCCATTAGGTACTCAAACGATAGCTGATGATCCCAAGATTCATGAATGCCCATAAGTGACCTATCCATCTAAATGGTAAATTTAGCTCGGTTCTCGACGAAATCAAAATAGGGTCCAGAAATAGGGTCCAGAAAATAAAAACCACTTCCAGAATGCAAACAAACTGAATCTACGCAATTTGCACACTCACGTCCATCAGAGATTTTTGTGAAAAAATGATATATTGGCCATAAATATCCATTGATATATGACTGAAGCCATAATATACCCCTGTCGAACTTGCATCAAAATGTTTTTATTATAACGTCTCACCACACATAATACCCCTCCCATAGACTTACATGTATTATTGCCCATACGCTTGGGCCTCTCAGCATTCTTTTAGTGAAAAAAATGTATATAAACCTATATGGGCCTATAATATTTTAATCATCAGGACGTACTCTATCAATATGGAAAATAAAAATGGGTGTTTAAACAAGGGGCTTCTTTCTATTTTCACATGCAAATGTAAGGTCCTATAGTAGGCCTACCTCCCATGAGCGTTGCCAAACACGGGAACTATCGAATGCAGCATATACCTTTTTACTACCAGGGTAGGGACTACATTTTATACCTCTAGGTCTATTGCCTGATTTCAATGTTTTTGCAGCAAGAAATGGTCACCCAATCTAGATGAACTGGTATCAAAATGATATAAATGTAATTTCTCTCACAAAAAAATGGCTGCTAAAATGCGGACAAAATGGCGGCCCAAATGGCTGAAATTGTAAGAAAAAATGTGTATTGGCTATATAATGGCTGTCGGTAAGGTGTCACCCGAGAAGAAGATTTAAGTCACTATTATTTTCAAATAGCTGCATTATACTCAGGGGGCAAAATCAACCTTTTCATCAGGTAACTGCCACTGCTGTACTGCAATATTGCCAAAAATGTACACCACCGATGTGCGATTGTATGAAATCGAGCGTATTACACATTGTCGCCCACTGAGTAGTCAAATTTTGAGCTATAATAATATATCTGATATCAATAGCTGATATCAATAGAAAGCTACTGGCACCGGCCTTTACATGGATGTAATTAAAATATTTTGTGTTCGATCATTGACAAATGCACAAGAGAGCTTTAACTTGGTATTTTAACCCGAGTGACACCTTACCCTAGCAATCATTTATAGCCAGTACACATTTTCCCCTACAACTTCAGCCATTTGGGCCGCCATTTTGTCCGTATTTCAGCAGCCATTTTGTTTTTTTTGTCTATTATAATAAAAACATGATGATGCAATTTTGACAAAGGTATATTATGGCTTCGGTCATATATCAATGATTGTTTATGGCCAATATATCATTTTTTCACAAATTTGATAATTTGGCGGCAATTTTCAATTTATTAGTCTATTTTAGCCAAACGCACCCGGAGATTCACTTTTACCTGAATTTTTATGTTCGCACACATCATACAGATTCAAAAAACCTGTCATTAATCTCCATTCCTCAACCTTTTCAAATTGTTTACTCGTATAACTATCATTTATGTCCCTATTAGTGGTAGGCATATAGTCTAGTTGTAGGCCTACATCTATATTTATATGAGAAAATATTGGGCCTAATTATTAATAGGCCTGTAGATGGTCCGGGTAGGCTTTAAAATTTATTTTAATCAGGTCAATACATTTATGTGCAAGTTAGAAACTAAATATTAATTTCTGTGCTGGTGTTCACTTTATCAGTTTTCTTTGACAAAGTATTTTGATTTCAGTGATAGCCAAATATATATATACTCGATGGCGGCCATTCTCTAAAAAATGGCGGCGCATTTTGGATTTGCTTAAACCACGATGTTCCGGTTCGTAATTTTTGGGGTTAAGCCTAAGACCAGAAATGTTTTTTATATGGTAAATCTTACTGAAACTCTGTACCAAATTTAGCATTTGTATTCACCTGGGGAACATATACCACCTTTTGAGAGGCTTATACCCACCGTACTACGACGCTCACGTACATTCTCTGTGTCCTTCACCCATCCCCCGCCTCCCCCGCCTATCTCTTTCTTGTCAATATACATGTAATCAATTTGCCTATTGCCTTTCGGCTTTACAGACCAGTGTCTTTGTGTCAATCTGCGTGAGTGACGCGCGTCATCTCAAATTTTCCTAGAACCCACCTGGAAGGGTTCCGGTGACTACGTGTGCCTCTTGAATGCGGGAGACACGCGTGAACTTCGTCATGTGCTCTTGATATCATCAGCTTGGATATGAAAGGGTGTATCTGGCACTTTGTGAAGTGGCAGATACACCCTTTCATATTCGAGGGGACGAATTTTCATCAGGGACGCGTCGTTGGCGTGTTTGCACGTGCTTCAGTGCGGTGCGCGTCTCCGGCGCGACGGTAAAATGAGCGAGCGATCATCGCTCACCCCGGCAACCAAGTACATGTAAACACGTGGCTCCTCACCTTGCCGCCCAAAGAAACGACGGCACTGCGCTGTCTAGACGTTGAGACAACGCGGCGCCAATTTATTTACTAGTCCGTTAACAAGACCGGTTCATTATCCCATGAATCACGCGGAAAACCAATTTAGCCGTGGGTAAACAAAACGCCCTGCGATGTTTGGAATTCCATTCACTAACCTGGTTTTCGCTGTAAAGCAGTCCTCTTGATCCTAATCAGGCGTATTGTAACACATCATTCTTCTCATAATTACACAGTCATTCTCCTAATAAAGTCAATTTTGAGCATTTAGCAGGCCCACATACTACGCATACAGACAATGAATCTCCTTGCACTCACGGCTGAAACGAGAACAAAAAGGTCGTCCATCTTTAAATCAGGTCAAACACCAAGGTTTTGAACGGGGGATTCAAATGTCGTATTTATTTGAAACTGGCCTTTGTGCCTCTTGATGAGTAATTGTCCTTTTTGAGATGTCGACTCCAACAATACAATAACATCGATGGCTTTCTGTAAAATGTTTTACATTCGATATCTATTTTGACATTATTTTATGCATCCTACACTATCTAGAATAATGAGGTCAGTGTGAAGCCAAAAGGAGACAGTGGCTGTTTACTTTTCAAAGTAAACGGTTACTGTCTTTTGGCTTTACATGTAACCGTTTGGCGAGCAATAATATGCATGAAAATAACTGCACATGCCTAATTGTTTTGAGTCATTTTGTGAATACGAAATAAAAGTTATTCGAATGTAAATTTATTTTCAAAAGGAGTAGGCGTACATTTTTTCAGTATTCACATGTGTGGGATCATGTACCCGAAACGCAAATCATTATTATGTCTCCCCTCTGTAGGGGAGAGTGGGGCATGTCCGCACACTGGGGTATGTCCACATGTCTCAGTATATTACAATGTAGCGCTACCTGGTGAGTGAAATGATTTACATGAGATACATTTAGTATGAGATTCTTTCCTCCAAGTTTTTTGAATTTGATAGATATGATGTCTTGATTACTGGGAACAAAAAATGATTTTAACGTTCGTAGAAGTTATTTTAGTAGCTTGTGGCTAAGGTTCTAGCTATTGAACTTTTCAAATGTACTGACAGACCAAGGTTCTCATATATGCTGTGTTATTTGTATGATCTATGTGTGAATTGAATATCGCCGTTCACTGCTGTCATGGCCGATAATGCAATAATAATTGCCCAATACTGTATGGGGCATGTCCACCCTGGGCGAATATGCCCCAGTCCCAGTGTGGATATGCCCCTCGTGGGGCATATCCGCCCTGTGTGGACATGCCCCATGACACAAACACTAATCAGTGATTAATTAATTTGGTTAGTATTTATTATAAAATTAAACAACCGCATGCTAATATTAAATCAGGGTTTGCTTTCCACCTTGACTGCAGGGTAAACGTTTGTGCACATGCTGACAATCGGATAGATCTCTCCAGTGGTCTACAGTGGCTATAACCCAAACAGCAACGTGATGGTGGGCCACCGGTGGCACACCACCTAATGCCACCTGTTGACAGTGGTGGCCCACCACATGGATGTCCAGCTGATAGTGGGTGGCACACTAGCTATTTTGTTTGCCAGTGGTGGACTATCGATGGTCTATCAGTGGCAAATCCCACCCTCTGATTGCCGCCTGATTGCCACTGGTGGTCCTCCAGTGGCGTTTTTGTCGCTCATAGCCACTGGTGGACCACTTGAGTGATATTGTCTGGGAAGCGGCAAAGAGCCACTGGTGGACCACGTAGGCTACCCCACCAGCGACACACAGGCGGCAATCAGAGGGTTTGCATTTGTCACTGATGTACCACCGACGATACACTACTGGCAAACAATGTAGCTAGTGGGCCACCGGCTACCTGTTGGACATTTATGTGGTGGGCCACCAGTGGCAAACAGTGACGGGCTCCTGGTGACCTAAGTTTGTACGTTGCTGTCTGGGATGGCGGTGGATGGTATGGGCACCACTGGCAGCGGTGGCTGCAGTCAGTGGGCCACCAGTGGTCAATAGACCAGAGGTGGGCTGTGTTGACGGACTGCTGACTGTGTTATATCTGGTTGTAGAAATTTCAGGTTACAATGTGTGCGTAAATCCTACATAGGCCCTGCACACTGATAATTAAGTGATCACATCCTGAACCCCAAATCCTGCCCAAGACCTTCAAGCTAGGATTTTGCAATATTATTTTGAGCACCCCCCCCCCCCCCTCCCTTACTCTGCTTTGATTTAAACAAATTTACCTTGGCTGGCTCTCTGTTTTGTTGTCTTAATTTACTTATATACCGGTATTAAAAATATCTATTATGATGGTGTTTTCAATGCTTTTCTGTGTGTCATTTATTTCTATTAAATCCAGGGCTTGTTTATTACTACTATGTGGTATGTCCACCTCCCACTGTGGGGCATATTCACACACCCCATGTGGACATGCCCCTTGTGCGGGGCATGTCCACATACCAAGCTCTAATCATCATTTAGTGGAATGCGTTGATTCAATGAAATTGATCAGAGGTTGGTCTGGAGGATTACCAAGGTATATTGTAAACTCATATTTACACAAGAGTATTTAACGTTAATTATTAATAATCCGTCTGATATTGGACAAGTATGTTAGGTGTGTGGACATGCCCCACTCTCCCCTACACAGAGATAGGGACATGTTGTTTTACCTTTGTCCGCTCAGTCTGTCTGTCGCGGTCCGTGTGTCCCATTCAATTCCCATGTGCTCACTTGTAAATCAAGTATATATACTTCCTTTTCGGTGGCGTGACTGCACTCTCTTTTGCCTGTCACAGTCCTTCAAAAATATGGATATGCACACTTGTGAAATAAGCAGACACTGCCATTTCGCTGTCTGCAGCAGTGCCTGTCACAGCCCTTCCAAAACACGGTATATGCACGGTATATGCACACTTGTGAAATAAGCAGATAGGAGCCTATTTCCATTTCCCTGTCTGTAGCATTGCCTGTCACAGGCCTGTACACGCGCTCCCGCCAGCATGAAGTACTGACTAGGGCTGAATGGATACTGGCCAGCACCGGCGAAGCTGACCCAACATATAACAGACATTGGGTAGGTGTTGGCTTGTAATCGCCGCCAGCAGTAAGCACTACCAGACCAGCTGCTATTGAAGGCAGCCCAGCAAACACGAGGCGTTAAAGCAGTGCTGGTTTGATGCTGGGCCAGCGTTGCGACAGTGGGCCAGCATTAGACTAGCATTGGGTCAACTTCTTGTGTTTGCTGGGAGTGTTGATAAGCCACATTATGTTTCGCACATTGGCGTGGTTCCAAAACAGAATAATGAATTCCGCTTAATACATAGTTTCTACTGTCCATAGGAGCCATTTAATAAAATTAATTACAAGAGCAATTGACACTACATCTATTAGTTATCAAACTTTATGGTTATGTTGCTGGAGGGGAGACACCTCCACTTTTTTGTTTACAAAAAAGCTAGACCCCTCCAGTTTGAAAATAATGTCACATACAATGAAATGTTGCTACCTCTATCGCGGCCCACAAAATCACGTGGCAAAAATGCTCATACATTTCAAAATGAGGCCTGATCTTTTATATTCTTCATGAATATTTCACTTGTAAAACCTGCTATTTGATGTTCATAAAACTGATAAAAAGAAATCAAACAAGACAGAAAGATTTTAAATTTACAGGCAGATAT
Organism: Flabesymbios commensalis; assembly: GCA_964017125.1. Classification (NCBI taxonomy): domain Eukaryota; kingdom Metazoa; phylum Annelida; class Polychaeta; order Terebellida; family Flabelligeridae; genus Flabesymbios; species Flabesymbios commensalis. The sequence goes on along the minus strand of OZ024906.1, from coordinate 31,994,590 downwards.
CAGGGGCGTAGCCGGAGTTATTAGCATGTGTACGCACATAAGGATTGCTTTGACATTTCGATGTCAAATGCAGTATTCTGTAGCAGGATATCTAGGCTAAATAATAAAATTGTATGACAAAAATATAATGATTATGTAATAAGTTTAGTAGCAGAAAGCTATATAAGGAAAGTGTGGATCCATGTGTCACTTTTCCCAACTATACTTTTCATCATTTATATTCATTTATAAATTTGAATATCAGACAGCTATAGAGTAGGCCTAGCTTATAGGGTGATTCTCTCGCCATCTAAATTAAACATGCTTGTTTGTTATTTGTCACCCAACAAAAACCAAACTTGCTCTAGTCAAATTCACATCATGGATTTGATATGATAACTTGTAGTCTGGAGGAATTTGACATAACCCTGCACTGAGACATACATGTATACAACGTTTTTTTTTGTTTTTTTTTGTTGTCTATTGGGGTAAACCTGTCACTAAATAGCCGCATGCCAAGCTGGCATGTTTGGAGATGTTTTTTATTTGCAAAAACATGGCCGCCAAATACTCATAATTGCCATAGAATCTTGCTCGTTTTATCGATGTGGCATGCTTTCGGTATTGAAGCCAAGAAGCTAAATTTTAAAATATTTCACGAAGTTCGCCTTTAAAATCGGCAACGCTAAGGTCTCACCACCCTAAATAAGCCGAAATCCACTGAGGTGTCTACTAATGTTGGAATTATCACACAAAATATTTTTAATGTCGCTGTTCCAACCTCTACTGAAACAAAATAAAATACAAATAAGTTATTATTTTGTGAATATTTAATAAGCACACGTTATCTTCTTTGCCAAAGATATCAGATATAACTGTTTCATGATAGCCTCGCAGGGATACAGTTGGTTAAAATAAGGTGTGTCTGTTCTGTGAAAGAGAGTACGGAGTTTAGCCCAATTTGAACAGTAGTAATCTTTTTCACACGCTAGGGGCCGTAGTTCAAAATCTGTCTGGTAACCATACCCATAGCGGGCCTGTTTTTGAACAAGGACATCTCAAGCTTTATCCTGATATGTCACACTAAATATCTTATAGGGTGAAAAATGGTAAAATCGGCCTGCGGAATTGAGGCAGTTTGCATGTGTTTCAATGAGACTAGCATTTGGGGTGGTGAGACCATCAGTAGACACAAGGGGTTTGAGCGTTCTGGTCTTTTCTTGGAATATTCCAGCTGCTTGAGAAAAAATTTGCAGCTTGATATCTATTATAGTTTTACCATCGCTGTAACAATCTAAGTGTAATAGTTTTGATTAAAAAGTATATAATTGGTGAATAAATGTGATAACTATGTCTAGAAGAGATCTGAAGAGGCCGTGTTTTGATGATATAAGTCATGGATGATATAAGTCATTGATGAAATGCCTGGTTGGTAGTTTGATTGTCATATGGGCCCTAATAAAAAGAAAATATAGTGAATTTAAGTATGGTTGCTACTAATAACAGTCCATTCTAATATGTGTGTCATATTTCAGCAAAAAAAATGCGAAATACAAGATAGCCATGACGATTTGTTTGCCGAAATAGAGGCAGTAATTTTATTCAATGCGACTTTCATGGTAATCAGGCTGATTTTGATGATATCAATAATTATTCAAAGAGCTCAGAGGGCAACAGTTTTCAAAATATTTGCCTAATTAAAAAAACATATTGCTCAGAACACCTTCAAGCTTCATACCAGGCCGAAATGAAATAAACGAAGAAAACTATATATCTATTATATCTCGATTAGGCTTAAAAACCAAGATGGCCGCCATTAGCCATATGTCTTAGGCCTATATAACTTTTGAACCAATTATTGTAGAAACATGTGCAATACCACTTTTCTTCGTGATTTTGTCGTGATAAACTCATGACCTGAAACGGAAATATTACGCCTTGGTGAAAAGTGGAAATATTGTAAAAACCTAGCAGCTGCTGTCCTCTAAGATAAAATGCATATCGTCAAGGACATCACAACTTCAGATATGTTTCGTCCTGAATGTATTCGAGGATACAATGTGGCAACAGTGGTATTAAAACTGTATATAACTATCAAAATTATGATTTGTTTATTACAAAGTGGTCGAGAAAAATGTAACTGAGAGTACCTCATCCGAACTTTTGACCTCATAAGTTCTTTATGCAATAAGTTCGTTTTTAATAATTTGATATAGTGGTACCAGATGACAGATTTATCAAATGTGATCAGCAGATATTAGCATGCTCATAATCATACAAATGTACAGGGAACGGAATCGTTACATACTACGAACAATGTACTTTTTTTATTATTGACTTTCAGTGCTGTAAGGGTTGGTCTACGTTTTCTGAAAAAAAATCAAAACTTCAGATGTGTTTCGTCCTGAGCATATTCAATGAGAAAATGTGACAAGAGTGGTATTAAAGCTGTTCATAACTAAAGGTATGATAATTTTGCTATAATTACAAGAGATCGACAAAATGTACCCCATCCGGACTTTTGACCTCATAAGTCCTTCATGCAACAATGTAGGCTTTTATAAGTTGATATAGTGGTACCAGATGATAGATTTTTCAAATGAGGACAGCAGACATCAGCTTGCTCATAATCATACAAATGTACAGGAAACGCAAACATTGCATACTACAAACGGTGGTATTTTTTTATTATTTACTTTCAGCGCTTAATGAAAAATATTTAAACTGCACATATGTTTTATCCTGAATATATCTAATGACAAAATGTGGCCAGAGTGATATTAATATTGTTTATAACCATAACAATGAGGATTATGTTATTACAGGGGCCGAAAAAAATGTAACTTGTGAGAGTAGGGCCTACGCCATCCGCTCTGTTGACCTCATAAGTACTTCACACAACAAGGTAGGATTATTCTAATTTGATTTAGTGTAATCAGATGGGCGATGTACCAAATGAAGTCAACATCATGAAGTTATATCATAGAAGTCATAATCATAGAATTGTACAGGGGACGGCAAAATTACATTCGACGAACTGTGGTAATTTTTTGATTGACTTTCACTGCTCTAAGTGTGGATTCATATTTTAATAATAATAATAGTAATAATAATAATAATAATAATAATAATAATAATAATAATAATAATAATAATAATAATAATAATAATAATAATAATAATAATAATAATAATAATAATAATAATAATAATAATAATAATAATAATAATAATAATAATAATAATAATAATAATAATAATAATAATAATAATAATAATAATAATAATAATAATAATAATAATAATAAACTTTCATAGCGCCTAAATCCTCGGTGATCCGAGCTCAGAGGCGCGATAAACATAATCGTAATCCGACTCATAGTTCCAAAAACCGTTTGCGTTTGTCGTCGGGGCTTTTGTGGAAAAAATCAAAACTCCAATAATTTTGTCATACTATATTTTATGATTTAATGAAGGAGACATATGATCGACAGTGATTTAAAAATTGTTTATAACAATTGTGGTTTGGGTTTTTAATAACCAGTGTTTTGGGGGCTCGAGGGTACCCTTAAATATCCATCATTTTAAATACTTTGCTGCCACGGGAAACTACTACACCCACCCTAATAATGTTTCCGGGATATTTAGTTGCCATATACACTTATCAGCCCTTAAGCTTTGCCACTTTTTGGGTCGAGCGAACTAAAAAAAAACTAGCAGCTTTTTTAAAAATTGCTCCCAGACTAATAATGATTGCTGTAGATGTAATTAGTATTACGTAATTGAAGGTGTGGTGAGAGTGGACAACGCCAACTTGTCACAGTTATAACGATGGCTCAGGGTAGTCGTTGATTTCACGGCTGAGTAAAATGAAATGAATCGGGCTTTAGGCCACCTTTGTGCACATATAGGCTAAACTGGGCCAGGAGAACCTCCTGAGGATGGTGAGATGATTGAGATGACACTGTCCTCCAGACACAGGATCCGAAAATCGAGCCCTGGCGGTCTGAGGCCGAGCACGCTACCTCTCGGTCACGAAAGCTCCCCACAATACTGACTTTCACACGTGGATGGGGAAGAAACATTTTTGTTTCTTTCAAACCGCCGAGACCGAACCCCGAACTCTGGCGTGAAAGGCAGCGGTGCTAACCACTACCCTAGGGCCCCCGTCCTGACACGCTGAGTAAGAGCCATTAAAGGGTGACATTTCACAGCTCAGTGACTATCTGTTAGATCTAATTGCGACCGAATTTATTTCCCAAATCTAGAATTCGTGGAAAGTTCCAAAATTACAAATTCGCAAACATTTAAACACCCGGTAATTACTAGATCCACAGTATCTCTGCAATAGCGTCAGTACCGCTGTGCAAAGTCAAAAGGCGGTAACTGCTTACGTTTCAAGTACACATTATTTTGACTGATTTTTTACTTTGTATGGTATCATAACTTGCATTTAGAACACCAAGATGCGAAATTATTCTATCATGACATATTGAACCCTTAAACCGCTCAATTACATAGTTTAAACTTTCACCCACTTGAAGTTGTGTCCCGCTACCGCGACCCACAACTTCTATTAGGCGAAAATTACACATATTTGTCTAATTTGTTACCAAACATTTTGAAATCTTTTTTAAAGTGACATTTCGTTCCCAATGACAGTGATTTGATCAGTTAATAAAGTAGTCGCGCTTGGCGGTTTAAGGGTTAATACTTAAAGCGCTGAATATTTTTGTACAAACCATGGAACCCAAAGGGTTTTTTAAATTGAAAATAATCATTACTGTCTCAGTCAGCTCTTTCCGATTCATTTGAATACCTATGTTATGGGTCTGCGACCATTACTAATATGCTTACTCTTACAGTGCGGGGATCGACTTTACACTCTATGAGACAATTATCTATAGCGCATGCTTTTCGTCAATTTCTCCGTCAATTCTGAACCGATTTCTTTGAAATTTTGCACAGAACATTTCCTAGTGATGTCCTAACATCGGTAAAAAGAATTGCAATAGTTAGACCATTTGACATGTGTTAAATTGAAAATATGACGTCCCTCTATAAACCTATTACGCTAATTCTGGAATTTTATTACATGTCAAATGGTCTAACTTTTGGAATATAATTTTGCGAATTTTTTTTGATGTTAGGACATGACTTGGAAATGTCCTGTGCAATTTTTTAGAAAATCGGTTCAGAATTGATTGAGGAATCGACGAAAAGCATGCGATCCAGATAATTGTGTCATAGACTATAGACGTCAGACGTTAGATTCTGACGACTAAAGTCGGTCCCCGCGCTGTAAGGGTTAATCCGTCCTGCGATGACAAACAGTAACATTTTCAAGTAAGCAGTTACACAGCAGGCATGGGACATTAAACCAATGCTGGTTTAATGTTGGCCCATCGTCTGCGACGCTGGCCCAACATTAAATCAACATTGGTTCAACGCCCCGTATCTGCTGGGTATTGCTGTCGCATCATTTGCACGACGTACATCAGTTCGTGAGGCTGAGCGCCCACACGACGTATGAATGTTCTCTGATGGCAAATCACGCATGTGGACGAATTTCAACATTCATCATGCATGATTATTAAAAGTAATTAAAATCGTGGTCATTTGATTATATTAGTTTATATTCCTGCAGGGAGGCCACATTATCTCACGCTGGGCCTACACATGCAATAATTTTGTGTTATTTTACTGCACATGCAATAATTTTTACTGAATATCTGAAATATTTTACTGAAACATGCATACAAATATATCACTGATGTAATGCTTTTCTATGCAGTAAACTACCGCTCAGCTCTCCAGATCTATTATCTAGCATACATGCAGTTAAAATTATCCAGTTATCGTGCTGAGCTGGAGAAAGTTATTGTTGATAAAGAAAATTAAATTTAAAAAAAGCATGTAGTCAATTAAAGAACGGTCAGCCGTGAGTAAATTAGACAGGTTTAATAATGAAAATTTAAATACGTGGGAGAAAATTATAACCAAATGGATATGCATTTTATTCAATAATAGTGAGTATATTTCCAAAAAATTCAAACTATTCGTAAAAATTATGTTAGATAAATTAGATAACCGGCTCTATAATAATGGAGTGATATATCCCATGTAATTTGTGTTAGTGCTACATAAGTCTAGTCCGTAATAACAGACTCTGTGTGCTATACAGCGTCTGTAATCATTGCCATACGTAAAGTTGTGCCCCAAAAATACGGTGCGCATCCGATCGATTGCGCAATGAATTACTGCGTCATTGTTTGATCAATCATTTTTAATTTAGTCTGTAATGACAGATGTACATCTCATTAGAATAATGCCTTAACGTGGGGACTTAAAGCCCTGTTTTTATAGGTGAATTTATCCTCTAAATAGGGCTACCCTCACATTTTTTATGAAATTATTGGTCTCAGCGTACACTGACCACCAGCATAGAAAACCACAGCTTTTGCTATGTTGTCAATCTCTGACGTTGAACCATGCTGTTCACGTCAAGCTCGGACTACATAAGTCAGTTACGAATTGCTAATTAAGTCACCCAGCAAACACGGGGCATTAATGCAATGCTGTTTTAAAGCTGGCCCACCGTCTTCAACGCTGGCCCAACATTAAAACAGCATTGGATGAAGGCCCCGAGATTGCTGGGCATGTTAACCCTATAGGCTACTCCTGCTGAATTGTCAGCTGATAGTTTACATTCATTTACAAGTGATGACTATTTAAACCCGCCATTTGGGTTCACTTCCTGCATTTCAGTCGTACATAAACACACTGCCAGGCAGCTAGACCACCTAATGCTCCAATACTCAGATATTGCATACAAATGAACTTCCAATAATGGAAAAAAGCAGCTGTCTTGAGCCAGTTCAAGCTGCTTTGATGTTAAAGGGACTGGCCCAGGATAAAATCATCAAAATATCGGTAATTTTATTTTGGCTTCTTAGTATGACCATATGATGTAGACATGTCCATAGACTAGAACTGCAAAAGTTTTTTTAATTTTTGTGCTGCGCACTTACCAGTTAGACTAGATATAGAGACAAAATTCCAGTATTTCTAATTTTTGACATGGTTGTCAATAATTGGAAATTAGGAATTTCGTCTCTATATCTAGTCTAACTAGAGCATTTTTTTAATGCCTGATACTTTCAAGCCTTCAATTATCGTTTTTCTTTGCTAAGCAGTATAGTACGATGGAGCTGTGCTCGTCAGATAGTGCATGCAGTAAGCATTTTCTATAGAACAGGATCGTGGGCACCACCTAGTGAATCAAGTAAATCTAAGGTGTTTTTTATTGAATGCTCGTAGGCTTATTATAAAGGGTGGGGCCCTATAGGCAGTGGTTATCACCGCTGCCTTTCACGCTATAGTTCGGGGTTCGTTTCCCGATCTCGGGATATGTTTCTTCCCCGTCCACTCGTAAAACTCAGTATTGTGGGGTGCCTCCGTGACCGAGAGGTAGCGTGCTCGGCCTCAGACCGTCAGGGTTTAAATTTCGAATCGTGTGTCTGGAGGGCAGTGTCATCTCACTCATCTCACCATCCTCGTGAGGTTCTCTGACCCAATTAAGTCTGTATGTGCCCAAAAGTGACCTAAAGCCCGATTGATTTCATTTGTAGGCCTATGTATAACTGTATGTATAACTGTATGAGTGTTTGTGAGTGATTGATTGAGTGAGTGAGTGAGTGAGTGAGGTAGTGAGCGAGTGTGGGAGTGAGTGAGTGAGTGATTTCTGCATCGATTCGTGTAGTATCCGTACAGCCATGACGTATCCCGTCTGTTGACATGATATGTCGTTCGTTACTAATTAATGACATAGGTGATAACATATGCCACAATAAAATTGAAGCAAACAGATAATATGCCTTGGGATTGAGAAAATAAAAATGGCAAGATTATTATATGATGTATACGTCTTGTATGATGTATGCTATGATAATGATCCCTTTCAAGCCGCCTTTGAAGGAACTCCCAGACAACTGATAGTATATTTGTACTATGTGCCATTATAGATAAGCAAAGGTGTCTTTCAAAGCCCTTGTATACATGTTTTGTTGACTTTACAAAAGCATTTGACTATATTGACAGATCAGCACTATACTGTAAATTACTGAGCAGAAGAATAGACGGCAATTTTTTAAAATGTAATAAAGAGTATGTTCTCTAAAGCTGAGTGCCGTATAAAATGGGATTCATGCATCAGCGAGATATTCAAAAGCGTAGAATTTTATTATTTATATACTTGTTATTTGCAGATGACCTTGTCTTTTTTTCACATTCTGCTAATGGATTACAAAAGCAATTAACTTCCCTGCATAAGTATGCTTCTCAGTGGCATATAAGAGTCAGCATTCCCAGACAAGAATTCTCATATTTAACAAACGCCATACGACAGAATGGGACAACTTCTACCATGGTTATAACGAAATAGAAAAAGCTGAAAAATATAAATACCTCGGGATTGTATATAGCACGAAATATATTAAGAATGTATTGAAAGAAACGTTGTTTCATCTCGCTTCCTAAGCTGGTGAAGCAGTCACCTATTATTGCGTTCAAGGTTTTTGATTGTCAAATACTGCCCATATTAGAGTATACAAGTGATATAAGATATACCGGGCATAATAAGTATAGGAGAGAGCAGTATAATGAGACTCACGGATCAGTGATCAGGAGCCAGGAGCCTTCATTAATTATTCGAGAGAAATGGTAGCTAATTAGAGGGGTCAACCTAACTAGTGATCATGAGGTCAAATAAGATGTTTATCTTAATTGGAGGGGTCAGCCTAATTAGTGAGGTGAAATGAGATGTTTATCTTAATGTCAATCTAATTAGTGTGAAGTCAACCAAGGGGTCAACCTAATTAGTGAGGTCAGGAGTGAGATCATCAAAACAACATATGGTGCATAGATCACTATCTTGATTAGGAGTTTACTAATCAACCACCTTAATAACAGGGATGGAAGGGTCTAATACACACCTTTAAGTAGGCCTACTTTATATTTTCACCAACACCACAAAGTAAGTCAATCTAAGATAGGAAACGGATCAAAAACATTTCAATAAATAGTGAATAGACTGTAATGCGTCGTATTTGTGAACTCTTGCTCCAGACAGGCCGGTTGATGCTTAAATCCATTATGAGGAAGAAAGTAGCAGTTTACGTATTTGATGCCAATGAAACTATATATATTTTTTCATGGTTGATGCTTCCATAGACATACATGTGAATATAACATACATTGTAATCTGATGACCGAACGTATAACCAAATTGACCAACACACTCTAATGTAAAATATGGCATTGAAACGAAAACAAACAAAGCATGAAGATTTATTGATGGTCAACAACCCACCTTACCACAAAATGCACACTTGTTAAAATATTTGTCTCTCACACTTGTCTAAATATTCTGAAAAACAGTCCCACAACATGGCAGCCAGAAAATCTAAAGATTACTTCGCATATAATATAGAATGATCCACCAATGTCAGCTATTAGGATATAATTTACTTCTCATAATCGTTCTCATAATCAAATTGATCTGGACAAGCCTTCTGAATACATCCCAGAAAACCGAAAAACACGTTTTATTTTTAATTATAGAATTACTACTACGTATTTAGTTTATATGGTCACTCGGTAAAGGAGTTGACACATCTTATTTCCTCTTTTAAGATGGATCACAGCCCAATTTCTATTTCACATGCAGTATTTAAATAATAATCAGCATAATTATATGTGCGTATTTTTTACCAATTTGTTATCATGTTGTGTTCATTGCAAGGAGACTCATATTTCAAATTTGTCAGCCAACTGAAAAAAAAGGGAAAAATGTATAGTCACTCCGTTACGGCATTGTATCACACCTTAAACACAATTTTATGTGTATTAACGCAATAATATTAAAATATGTTAATATTATGATTGTTTGTGAATCATAAAATCTAGGCTATGTTGCATGTATTTGTCAAATCAGTGATATCCTTATTCTTTAATATAGTAATAAATGAAGATTTGTAGAATGTCACACCGTTACACCTTCATATCAAAACATTACCAGTAGTATTTTATTTTAATCATGTTGTCCATTCCATATAAAGAAGGATTTATATTCACACAAAATATTTATCTAAAGTTTATGGGACGTGCCCCTTCAAGCAAAAATAAAGTAGAGATTGTCTCCCTGATGTCACACGTAACTAATTATGTCATGCTGTTACCGCTATATGCACTTTGCCAGTAAAAATACAATGAGTTGGTTGTGTTGTAAAAAACATCGACATTGTACCATTGTATGACCTATTTTCATACAAGAATAAAATGCCGTTACGCCATTTTTACTATTAGCTGAGGTTATGATGTGACAGTAGCGGGACTGACTAGCTGGCATGTTTTCAACACATCAGCTAGGATTATCCATTATCGCCCTCGGGCATCCCATTAAAAGCCTCAATTAACTTTACTACCTGAAAAATTCCGGACTATCCCTTTGTGGTTTTGAATAAATACGGTTACGAGTGTGCCTATATAAGGTTGAAGAATATGCAAAACAGGACAAAGAGAGTAAATTTATTACACAGGGATGATGCTCGCTGGTCCAGAATTTGTCATTCGCCATGGAAATTTCAAATTAAAAAGCGATTTTCAATCTGTTCAAGCTGACTTTAATTCCAAAGGGATGATGTATATATATCAATGAAACAACATGAAATTTAACATTGTGGACCAGTAAACTATCCTAAGTGTTCCCACAAAACACACTAAAGCTGCATATTATTCTCTTGAAAACAGCTGTATGAAGGAGCACTATTCATATCACATCATTCACGTAGTAAATGAGTTAATTTAGAAGAGTGTCCATGAGTGATCTATGTTTGCATGCAATATTTGAGTGTTACAGACCCATGTCAAATTGGGAATCCGTCTTTCAATCCAGATGTATGTGTGGATTCACCAGAAATTGACTGTTGCTGTTTGGGTCGCCACACAAGTGTTAATTGTGAGACAGGTAAATGACTAGGCAGACAGATAGGCAGGCGAAAAGACAGACAGTTTAAGACTGACATAAAATATGGACAAACAAATCTTATCCAAATTTGAAGGATTCTCTCCTATTTTTTCAATAAAGCAGATGGACAGTACAGGTGTGTCCGAATATTATGAGTATAATATCATTACGGCTTTGAAGTTATCAGTAACTTTTGGATAACATTTTGGCAAACTAAAACACCTGTCCATGTGGCCAAACAGACAGACAGACAGGGGAGAAGCGATGTTTGTGTACTTTATATTTTACTTTATATTTTATATTATATTAGAAAAATCGATTAAAAAACACAGACATCTGCACAAAAAATAACTTTTTAAAAAATAATTTTTTTAATTTAAATTTTTTTAAATTTTTAAAAAAATTTACAAAACCTTTATTTTATTATATTTCTAAACCTGACGCAGATAGCAGTATTCATGGGGTGACAACAGATTACTTTTGGCATTAATACACATTCGCCAGGTGTCGTTGTTATTGCACATTTTGACCAGCCAGTGAGCCTCGCGGTTCCGTCATGCAATAAGAAACATTGCCTTTCGTCTTGACATAGTGTAGTTACCGCTATGACATACATTTTTGATCACCCTGCTTTCGCTACAAGTATATAATCAGTTACCAGGTGGTTACTGCGGTTTACCTTTGAATCACAAATGTCTATTGAAACAAGGTTTCCTAGTAATATAGTTTGTTAAATATGGAACGCTAACGCTGACAGACAGACAGATAGATATTTTATTGACAGAAATCCACGTGTGAAAGTCAGTATTGTGGGGAGCCTCCGTGACCGAGAGGTAGCGTGCTCGGCCTCAGACCGCCAGTGCTCGAATTTCGCATCCTGTGTCTGGAGGACAGTGTCATCTCAATCATCTCACCATCCTCAGGAGGTTCTCCTGGCCCAATTTAGCCTATATGTGCACAAAGGTGGCCTAAAGCCCGATTCATTTCATTTTATTGACAGAAAGGAAGTCATTACAGACTTATTTGTCATAGAATGAGAGAGATATATGTACATGTATATAAAACATTGTTAACTTGTTAAAAATCATGTGACAATATATATGGTATGACATAACATAACTAAAATCATATTAAGTGGCATTGCCATAATAAGCACTGGATATTTCAATAATACAAATGACAAATTACTACCTAAAATAAAATTAAAAGGCATTGCCAAGATACCATAGGGGTCTACCATATTGTCTCCCGCACCAAAACTAGAGATAAAATAGCTATTATGTATAAAATGCTAATTATATATAGTAGCAAAAAAGACATTCTGGAAAGCGTAGAAACCTAAAATATATACAGGTGCATAATTATGCTACAGTAACTGAAGTATGTATTAAGAGAATGTTAAACAATTTATGGTACTTCAAAAAAATCAAACATTATATCATGCCAGTACAATCAATATGGCATTCCGCGAAACAGGTAGCTCCGAGCCATGTGACCATGCAAGCACAGTCGCTATGAGTTCGGAGATTCCCTGATATTGACTAGTGATGCAAACTTAACAACGTGATAACAATAATAAAAAAGTAATAACAAGTCTGTGCCATTCACACAAGACATTACATATATACATTACATAACGTATTTGTTAGCTTTTTTTTACATGCATACATTTTTTTTACACACATCTGAAATCTGAATCTGAAAGTTACGTGGCAGGAGCACATTGTGTGCTATCGCGCCACGGGGAGAGGTTTGCATGGGTAGTTAAAAGAGAAAAAATAGTCCGACTTCTTCAATCTAGCCTTGAAGGCTGTGAAGGTCGGCGCCAATTTTACATCAGATGGTAGTTTATTCCAATCCGGTATAGTTCTAATGAAGAAGGAATTTGCAAACGGTCTCTTTTTGGTTTGAATGGTTCTGAAATTTTGTGTGCTGCCCCTTGTTCTATTGTCAGGTCTACACAGCATATCAATCGAGAGGGCTACCTCTCTATTAATTGCTTTATAGAGCATGCAAAGCCTAGCTGTTTTACGGCGTTCTTGCAAGCTATCCCAACCTAGGCTGTCAATCAGTTGGGTCGAGGTGAGTCCACATTCCCTCCTGTAATTATTGGTGACAAAGCGTGCCGCCCTGCGCTGGATCTTTTCGAGGCGATCGATTTCCCTCTGCAGGAACGGGTCCCAGACAACAGATGCATATTCCAGGACAGATCGAACCAATGTCAGGTATGCCAGTTCCTTAAGGCGTGATGTAGAGCCCTTAAGGTTTCTTTGTATGAAACCAAGCATTCGACTGCCCTTTTTGGTGATGTTCCCCACATGAGCGTCAAATGTCAGATCTGGTCAACAAACAAAATGGCAGACATGCCGCGAGAACGGCAGATTAAAAGTCACAAATAAAACATATTTAGCAGTACAAAAAACTGTCGAGCCCTGCATGTGTTCATGCTCGACTACCTTACCGACCAGTTTGGGCAGTTAGTAAGGTAATTGAAAAAGGATATCTTTCAAAAAAGGCCTATATTGTGGTGATCGAAGCAGGAATCTTTGAAAAGCGTCCGACGACCACGCATGCGCTCTCTCTCTTCCTATACAATACCTAATACAATTAACACCCTTAGTTTTAAAGTGCATGTGCCAGCGTCAGCTCATGAAACCGTCGCATGGCCAAACACACGCCATACTAATAAATTAAGGTGGCTAACGCTTCACTGGGTTTGCAATACGATAAGACAATACGAGACGTTGACCCAATGTTGTTATAACCAACATTAAGCCAACATTGATACAACGAATCGTGTTTACACTCGTAGCACTTCTGTAGTAGTCTGTGTGTCACGTGTCACGTGTGGCGCTGACTGATATTTCTATGCGTCACATAATTATTGATACTTTTCAAATGGTGATATAAAATTGCATCGTATGTGAGAATTTTTCACCATATTGCTAACATTACCATACGCATGGCAATCTATGATTGTAACCAATAGGCCAGTAGACGAAATCAGACAGACGAAATCAGATTAACCACCTCTGCGCGGGTAAAACAAATAGTCACAAAACTTTGATGTCAATTTAAAGGTTTCTTAACATTTCTTAACACATTTTACTCGTCGTTAGGAAACGGGAAAAACAGAGTGCATGGGTCTAATTGAAGCTGTCGTGTTTGTCAGTCTTTTGTCTAATTTTTCAAAAAAATTGAGGGACAGTTGAATTATTTGAGTAATATATATAGAAATGAAAGTGTTTTTTTCAAGTATGGCAATGCGTTTGACATCAAAATATCGGAGCAATACACTTTGTCGCCCTGCTGCTGTTTGAAAGGAGATATATCGTTGCTAGTTAGCGTACTAGTATATCGTAGTCCTAACTGCCACTCTAATGAGTGCGAGAAAAGACCCTTTAGCTCCGAGGAAGCGATTCTGTCTTGTACCACACATGTATGGCAAATCCCCTGTGAAGGAAGATCCTTGTCAGGGCAGTGTCGTGTTGCTGAAACCTCATAAAGACCTCACAAAGACCTCACAAAGACCTCACAAGGACATCACAAAGACTCCACAAACACCTCACACAACGTCACAAGACCTTACAAAGATTTCACAAACACCTCACAAAGCCCTCACAAACACCTCACAAATACTTTACAAAGACCTCACAAGGATTTCACAAAGAGCTCACAAAGACGTCGCAAAACATTCACAAAGACCTCACAAAGACCTCACAAAGACCTCATAAAGACCTCACAACGACTTCACAAAGGCCCACACGAACGGCTACGAACGCCGAACAAATGGGTTTGGAACCTTTTATTATGACCTTTCTATTAAGGTGGTCATGAAAAAAGAACTCTCAAATCACATTCGTAGCCAGGTCTTGAACTTGTCTAATATATCCATGAACGCCTCATGAAAACCCCTCATTTAGGTGGACGACAACCCGAGACCGATGTTTGCTTATTTATTGTGTCACTATGATTAAATAGGGCCAAATTTATAGAGTGGTCGTAAGTAATTAATGGGACATGCCCAGGTCTAAAAGCATAAAAAAATCGGTGATTTTATTTTGGCTTTTTAATATGACCATATGATGTAAACAGACCAGAACTGCACAAGTTTTTTTAATTTGTGTGCTGCGCACTTACCAGTTAGGCTAGATATAGAGACGAAAGTCTCGTATTACTTATTTTTGACATGGTTGTCAATAATTAGAAACTATGAATTTAGTCTCTATATCTAGCCTAACTGGTGAATGCGGAACACAAAAATTAAAAAACTTTTGCAGTTCTAGTCAATGGACATGTTTACATCATAATACTGGTCATATTATTAAGCTAAAATAAAATCACCGATTTTTTTATGATTATAGCCCTGGGCATGTCCCTTTAAGTAGCAAACACATAATATGTTTTGTAAACCTTTCTACGGTGTGAAAAAATGGCTATATCAATTCAAATGAAGAATCAACAAAACAGGGAGACATAGGGGGGTACTATTCTCAATACACGATATATTTTATTGTTGACGATCGCCGCCAGTTATATACCTGTAAAATTTGACCAAAACGTATAATCTTCCTACCAATAATAACTATATAGAGATCACCGCCATACTTGGGTATTTGATAAAATCAGAATATCTCTATATCTTGGTGGGAATTGGGGCAGAAATTCATATCTCAAAATGATTGAAAATGATAGCAAATAGCTAGAGGCTGGAGGTTTAGTCTGGACATGACGGAACAATTTCAGGGAACAAAGTTAGATGTTCATTATGTCATTGTTGATTGACATTTGTGCTTTGCAGATTGCATAAAAAAATTTAAGAATTGACAAATAAGTCAGCGAAACTCATTCACCACGGCCAATGCCAATCCTGGAATAAACACACGCGAAGTGAGCGCAGTGCCGAGCAAACACAAAACGTTCACCCAATGTGGATTTAACGCTGGTACAACGTCGACGACGCTGGCCCACCATTATATCAACACCCGGTAACATCGTCGATTTGCCATGTTTGCTGGGATGAGTTGGTATTCAGGTTCAAGCAACGCAACGTTTCGTGTCAGCTTACATATCAATACAAATACGACACATCAACTCTATTATGTTCGCCCGATGTTGGGCCACCGTCTACGATGTTGGCCAAACATTAGGCCAGCATATGATTCACGTCTCGTGCTTTGCTCACGAGACGTTGGCTCAATGTTGGGTTAATGTTGGGCCAGCGTCGAAGACGATGGGCCAACATTAACCCATCATTGGGCCAACGTATCGTGTTTGCTGGGTATGTCACTCAGTCACAAATATTGCAGTCACGAGACCTAAACCAATGCTAGTTGTATTCTGTTTTAGTCAGCATCAAACCAACATTGTGTCAACATCTCGTGTTAGCAGGGCCTGGTCTGGGTCTGGTGTGAAGCTAAAAGGTGGTAACTACTTACTTAACAAGTACGCAGTTACTCGTGCAAAACCAAAAGGCAGAAACTACTTGACTGCTTTTGGTTTTTTACTGCCTTTTGGCTTTGCAGAGCTGAGAGGTGCTTGGTGGGGTGGGGGCAGCCAAACCTGGCAGGATGTGGCGCACACGCCGATACGTTATCCGCCCCGCTGTGTCCGTCGTCAAGGCGACGCTTCACCATGTCCGCTATAGTAAAATCGCCCATTCTGGACTGCTGCAGTCTCCGTCGCTTGTGAAATGCGACAAAATTCGGGACCGGAAGGGTGAAGAATCGGCGACGATCCGCCCAGCTGGCTAGACAAATTGCAAGCCTATCCAAGAATGAAGACTATAGACTGTTTGTAAGCTAGAAAGAATAATTATTGGTCATTATAGTGCTATGTGACCCTTATATTATTTTGTACAAAGAACCACAATACCGAAGTCACCGGCATGTATTTGCGGCAATTGGAATCCGCACTGAATGAAATGGTTAAAGATTTAACTGAGAAGCGAAACAAAAGCCAGTCAGAAGTGTTCGACCTGACCATGGAGTCGCCAGATGTGCTCCACCAGAAACACAAGAGACGGGTGCGAAAAGATGGCCGACCGGAAGCGGAAATACCGAGACGTCATGTGACGTGGATAGTGGAAGTTCCCAAGGTGAGAGCCCTGTACGTTTTCGCATGTTAAATCGCCCCACCCTCGTTTACTGTCCAGTTATAGTGCTTATGATTGGAATTTTCTGATTATAAGAAGAATAACGTTTATAACAACCAAATGCAATGGACGAGAGATCTTCGCTAATTTACAAAAAAAACGCTCACACGAGGGCCAACGTGAAATTAGTAGACAATTTATTGTATAAATAATTTTATGGCTAATATCATCATGATATAAAAACCGGTATGCATAATGCATTTTTAAAAATGCATTTTTTAAAAATGTAAAACTGCACTATAATAATATTTATAACATATATATATATACGTATCAATAATATTAGGGGCATAGATGAACATGGTGAATGCATGATTTATTCAGGTATAACCGCATGTTCGTATATAATATAAACTGTGCCACATAACAGGTACTATTATGCTTCTTCAATGAGCTGCATGATGCCACAGCCCCCGCGTTTGCGCTTTGGTGATCCAGCGATTGGTGTGTTGGAATTTGCTTTGGCAGTGTGCCACCAAGGGATTAGTGTAATGCTTAAAGCTACCTGCCTGTCACGCCGGAGCTCACTGGTTCATCCCCCACTCATTCAGTATTGTAGTGGAGAGCTTACTTGTTATGACCGAGCTACCTGGTAGCGTACTCAGCCTTAGACCAACAGGGCTTCATTTTCAAAACATTTTTACAACGCCACCCCAACATCTCCGACGTTGGTGCAACATTGTACAAATATACAGATGTTTTTTTGTGTTCACTGGATGTGTCATCTGATTTATCACACCATCCTAAAAAGGCTCTTCTCGGCCAGTTTAGCTTGTATGTGCAAAAGTGGCCTAAAATCCCATTCATTCATTCATTCATTCATTCATTCATTCATTCATTCATTCATTCATTCATTCATTCATTCCATTCATTCATCCATCCATACATTTTGGGAGTGAACTAACAAAGGTAATTCCGATTGTGTTTCATTGGGCTCACCTCCGATTATTCTGGTAATTTTAAAACACATGTTTAATGGGATAATCCCACTACATATTATAATAGTTCACTAATATTTGTCACAAATTCAAAATGTCACAGGTGCGTCGTTATTTATAGTATCGGAGTATATATAGGCCTTTATATATTTCGTGTACAATTTTTGCTAAAAGTGATTTTTTTGCTGATTCCTATTTGGAACATATTAGTGGTGAGAAAAATTAGGTTGCTATTTTTTTCTAAGTTTACAATTTATGTAAATTGACTAAATCCGAAATGGCCGCCATGTTTTGAAGATATTATACATGTCACAATAACTTTTCTAATAATGAACAAAAACATATCTATCTAGTGTAGTGTATAGATTGGTATGGTTCATAATGCGAGAAAAACTATAATCCTATTATATTTTAGAAACAAACAATTTAATCTCAATTTCTCGATTTTTCAAAAAAGTAATTTTAAAAATTGCAGAATATAGTGCTCCGTGGCCGAGAGGTAGCGTGTTCGACCTCAGACCGCCAGGGATCGAATTTAGAATCATATCTGGAGGGCAGTGACATCTGCACATCTCAACATTCTAGTCCAGTCAAAAAAACACTTGGACATGGAAAAAATTGCAACAAAAATAACTTGTAAGGAGCTTCATAAATACATTTAAATTAACATACAAAAAAGCTTATGGAATATTCGAGGCGAAACAAGGCAAAATCAAGTAAGCCAAACAATGTGATTTTTTGGCAAATAATACTAGAAACATGTGTAATACATCTTTTTTATGGGATTTCGACTGGAAAATCTATTATTAGTATATTTTGGTGATTTGAGGTCACCGTGAAGGCCAAAAAATCAATTTCAAGGTGTAAAAAAGTATGATTTTTAACAAGCACAACTAGAAGTGTAATACCGATATATCTTTTTTATGTGATTTTAACTGAATAGGCCTAATCTATTTCTGGTACTATTTTGGTGATTAAAGGTAAACTTCAAGGTCAAGTAAGCAAAAACATGATTTGTAACAGATCGCTAGGAACAAGTGTAATACCTCTTTTCCGCGTGATTTTGACTGAAAAAAACAATTTCTGGTATTTTTTTTATTGATTTGTGTTCATCCTCAAGGTAAAATGTCAATTTTAAGATCAAGTGACTAAACACATGCCACTTGGCGCTTCCTCGTCGCCCTTTAGCGCCTCTACACAGCAATTTTATGCCTACTTGTCACCTTTAAATCTACAATGTCAGACCCATGCACGTTTGAGGTCTACATTAGGCCGACCTCTTATTTACATTCATATTTTGTGCCTCAACACAAAATTTCACAAGATAAATCCATGATCTAGAGGGTGCCTTCTGCTATCACCATAAATACCAATGTCGGTTTCGGCTAAACAAAAAAACGGGAACTATAGGCCTATGTCAACATTGAATTAACTGCTACAAATGGATAAAATTGGTGGCGGATTTGGCTTAGACTTGTATGAAAACGAACTGCCATCATTTTTGATATTTATGTAACAATAATGTTTTCTTTATGATTAGTTATAGTTCCACCTTGCAATCACCTTAGCGTGCCCTTGATATTAGATTTGTTTGTTAATGTAAAGGCCAACCCTGCAACCCGAACTGATAGAAATCTTGATTAACGTTATTTTACAGATACTCGTTTCCATTGCCCTTTTCCATGTGTAGCATAGCGTCTGTTCAAGTGCTTGATAGCACATATGGATCAATTGCAAAAGATTACCAGCAAGGTCATACCATCCTGGTTTTTTTTCTCACACGTGTTCTCAAGCAGTTGAACAGACGCGTGGGGTTTTAAACCCTTACAGCGCGGAGATCGATTTAAGTCGTCAGAATCTGACGTCTGTAGACGTCTGATTCTGACAACTAAAGTCGATCCCCGCGCTGTAAGAATAAAAATATTTTTAATGGTATAGGTATTAACAAAACACATACAATGTGTGCTTTTATGCTTTTGCCACCTTGAGAATAAATTCAGCTTCACTTGATAAAAATATAACATCACAATTTTCTAGTGCAATGCACATCCTAAAATAAAAATATTTACTTACTATCCCATACTTACAATTTAGTAGACAACATGACATCATTTAATATTTTTGAGCTCAGAAGTGTTGGAAACGCTGAAATAAATAAGAATAATTTGATGTGAACAATAACCGTTGTCGCAGAATAGATATCAGATGGATAATTTGACGATTGCAGTGAATTTAAAATTTTTTTCCCTGATTTGACATTTAAATGACATTAACTTGACCTCATGAGACCACCATAGGAAAGGGTACCCTCAGTGTACTGGAAGAATTACACCCTCTTGTGCATCGATTGGTTCATATAATAGATAATTATGTTCTGCGGTATTTTATAAAAAATATCTCATTTACCGCGGTATAATCCAATATAATTATATGTTTCCTTGAGTTAACAACCGTTCAGTCATGGTCACGTGACGCAATTTTTTACCAAACTTTACATTCTGGACTGTTACGTTTATGGGTGATGTGTTGGCTTACTAAATGCGTATAATGAATAGATGTGATGTTATGTAATGAATTGGGGATTCGGGCAAATAAGGGTTAATGTATCATTATAGGCATTGTAATGATGACAAAGGATGGTATCATTTGTTTCATTGTATTCTCTAATTTAAAAACATATGGTTTGGTGAAATAATCAAGTCTAAATCCCAATTATTGTCAGAGATATGATTAGACCTACTTCATTGATTTCATGGCGATCATTTTGAATTTCGTGTTTTACAGACAGACACACATATATTTTATTGACATAAATACAAGTCATTACAGATTTATTTGGCATAGTAATATATGTACATGTATATACAACAAAATGGTAAAATCACATACAGAATTAAAATCTTAAGTTGCATTGCCATAAAAAAACACTGAATATTTTTAAAATGTAAATGATGGCTACTTAAAATAAAATAAAATGACATTACCAATATATGAAGACAGATGTTCCCCGCACAAAAGCCAGGTATAAAATAGCTAATATGTATAATACACAATAAAACATTCCTCAAGGGTGAGAGCTCCACATCCGATCTAGAATCTTTATAGAGGTACTGCCAAGCATAAGCAAAAAAATTATCAGCAAAAACAAGGTTATCCGCAGTTTCACTGTGATATCCAGTCGTTTTGCTTATATTTACAATAATATTTAACTTTTGCGCTGTTGTTCTAAAAACAACTACTAGACTTTGCTTTCTCATACATGCAGACATACGAATAGACATATTATTTTTTCTGTATCATATATACATCAAATGTAGTTGCAAAAGTATGCGTAAATATGTTTATTTTTATATACGCTGGCAGCCATCTTGGATTTCGCCAGCTTAGGCATTTCTCGGTTCAAAAAAAATGACAAGCTATTTTTCTTCATCTTTAGGATTTTTGGAATCAGAATCAAATGAAAAATAAATTAACAGACACAATGCAAGAAAGTTTCTCTTGTGACATATGAGCCTACACTACTAGAAAATTTTGATTTATTGTTAATTTGTGTGGTGTAATAATTACGAAGATTTTCTAAGGGACATTGCAACTAAAGTATATAATTGGAGCGCACAATATCATTATTATTATTTTATGCGCGCCAAATAAATATAATAATGTGTTTGTTTGTTTGTTTGTTTGTTTGTTTGTTTGTTTGTTTGTTTGTTTGTTTGTTTGTTTGTTTGTTTGTCTGTTTGTTTGTTTGTTTGTTTGTTTGTTTGTTTGTTCGTTCGTTTGGTCGTTTGTTTACTAAGATGTTATCTACATAAATTATGCGTGCCGATTATTCACTCAAATGACAGCAATGCGATTACAATATAATGATATTACATACATATATATAGCGGTCTATGTGTGATACAGCAAACATAACTCAATTCTTTCCTTCCATAGCCACGTTTCATGAAATCGCTGTGATACCATTCCTAATTAATTACAAGACTAGATTTAAAAAAAAAAAAAAGAATTAAAGCAGCTCCTTGGGATGACATCAATTTTCGTTTTTAATTCCGTACTAAAATAGTGTATCCCACGGATCATGTTTTTATTTTTTTCAGAATTTTTATATTTTTATAAATATTTTTAATCAACATTTCTATGAAACCAGAAGTAACCCAAACAAACTATTTGTATACCTGAAGGACGATTGAATGTTTTCACAGCATTGGGCCACATGCTGATGGGATCGGCCCAGAGTCGGGTAGACAATCAGTGCTGCAGGTGTGTCCTCCCGTGTTCTGACTATAAGACACCAATTAGCGGCGACTGCTCTGATCTTACCGTCTGATACGTGGGAATATGTGATGTAAAGTGCTGAATATTGCTGACTTGTTTTGTTTACATGGCAATATACGACCTGGAAATACAACTATTTCACTCTTTCTCGGTGCTTTAAAATTGTTTTTTGACTTTTTCGTATTTTCAGTTAAGATCAGTAGGCTATATAGCTTCATATAAATTAAATTTTCAAATTGACAACTTTGAAAATGTCTCATCCCAAGGGGTCCCTTTAAGACAAACATTAGATTAATTTGTTGTCTAGTTTATGGGATACTACCCCTCGAGGGCGGGGGCCCTAGGGTAGTGGTTAGCACCGCTGCCTTTCACGCTAGAGTTCGGGGTTCGTTTCCCAGTTACGGCGGTTTGAAAGTATTGTGACAGCCTCCGTGACCGAGAGGTAGCGTGCACGACCTCAGATCTCCAGGGTTTGAATTTCAAATCTTGTCTCTGGAGGGCATCTCACTCACCTCACCATCCTCAGGAGAATATCCTGGCCCAATTTAGCATGTATGTGCACAAAAGTGGCCTAAAGTCCGATTCATTTTATTTTACTACCCCTCGAAAGAGCTGCATCACGACAATTTTTTTTTTGGAAGATGTATACGATCCCCCATTATAATACATCTTTAACGAGGCGGGGGCCCTGGTGCAATGGTTAAAGCTGTCTGCTTGGAATGTCGGAGATCGCGTGTTCGTATCTCGATCGCTGTGGCATTCAAGTTTCAAGGAAGGTGTCTTCCCCGCTCACTCATAAAGACTCATTATTGTGGAGAGCCCCGTGACCGATAGGTAGCGTGCTCGGTCTTTGATCCTTTTAAATAGCCACCATGATAGGGCGTAAATCCCCAAATCGGGCCTCAAATTAACATATCGGCCTCCAAAAATGAGCTAGTTCATGCTATATTTGCATTGCAAAACTCTTAATCTAAAATGCATTGTAGTGGACTACTACAAAAATGATTTTTAACGGTATAATTCAATTAAATGTAGGCTACCATAATATACTGTACGTGCTTTAAAAAAACACTTTTCACGCTACTGAGCATGCTGAAGTTGGCGACTGCTGTTGAAAAATATGTAACTCCATACGACGCTAATTCTAAAGAACCATACAACCAATTTTATCATTTTCAAAAGAGTCACATTTCTGTGGAAGAAAGGGAAGAAAACTATCAACATGAGAGTCCCATGCTGCAACAAATTCGACCCTTTCAGTTTACAAATGTTTTCCCATAGTCTAGCACATTAGCATAACAGGGCAAATAATCTCACAAAAAGTATGTTCAGAGTGGCGCTCTCAAAAACCAGTGGCGGTGCCTCTTGCTGATTTTTACGTCGTTGTTCACGTTTGTATTGTTATCCCGTACTAAGTAGGAAACACGATACGATGGGTTAACGCGTGTTTAATATTGGTTCACTCTCTACGACGCTGGCACAACATTGAGCCAACATTAGCTCAGCGCATCGTATACTAGGAATATAGTCAGATTTAGTCGATAGCAAACCATCGACGGATGTTTGTTTTTTCACTCGTTCATTTCTTCGTCGGAGTAATTTCAAGTTATCTGTTTTTGTAAGTGATTGAAAGTGTCCTATCAGATTGTATAATTACAGGATGTTTATGTGTAAATTTTTTTGTATATCATTTATACCATTCTCACTCGCACACGTTTTAAAGGCGATAATATTCACACATCTGAGAGGGAGTTTTAAAAAACGGAAAAATTTATCATTCTCTTTTTTCCTTGTAACTCACTCGTCAAACTCTATGTGAACAATAGAGCATTTTGATGGCTTCCTGTCATTGACACGTATCTGTTACACCATTCATGTAAAAAAAACTGGGAAAATAACCCTTTTGGCATTGGAGACGAATATGTGCCAGCTGTCATGTTGAACTATACGGCCTGTAACAAATCAGCGAAATAACTTACATGATGGTAAATAAATAACTGATCTACTTTTGCTGAAGCGTGTAACTTTGAAAAGTGTTTTTCTTTCGCTTGGACAAAAGACAAACACCAGAAAACATGTTTTATGGTTCAAAGGGTTATTGTCGGTCAGACACTCACGGACACCAAGCAGGTAAGGCGATATATCAAACTTTAACAGCATCAGCGCGCAACACCTTTATGGCCATTTTAGTATCGCGCTATGCCACCTGGGTCAAAAATTTACCACGCATTTCTGATCGTCACAGCCTGTCGTGCTGTCGTCTGTTTGTAGTACCAGTATATTTAGGCTTACTAAATATTAAAGAGGATAGACACTCACTACTCCACTTCTTGTTTTCTATATATCTCGCTGACCTGATTTTTTTTACAAGATGCACACAAGGGGCTGTAGTGAATAAAATCACCAAAGATAGATTAGACGAATCTTTATTTAAAAAACCCTAAACTTTATGTTCTACTTTACGCTGATGACACTGTGCTAGTTGCTGAATCGGCAGAAGATTCACAGAAATCAATTATCCTAATGAAAAACTATTGCGACCTTTGGAAACCAAATATTAATGGATCCAAAACCAAGATAACTACTTTCTCAAGAGGAAAAACACGAAATATTCCTATATTTCAATTTGGTGAAACACAATTAAAAGTAACCGACCAATATAAATACTTAGGCCTTATTTTGAATTTCAACGATAAATTTACCAAAGATAAAAAACTATTGTATGACAAAGGTACCGGAGCGATGTTTGCACTACTACGCAGAGGCAGACAATTACAATTACCAGTAGACATTATCATACACCTATTTGATACACTTGTAAAACCTGTTTTCTTGTATAGTAGTGAAATTTGGGCCCATGAAGGAACAGAAATTCTTGAAAAACTCCATCTTAGATTCTGTAAATATATATTATTAGTAAACAGGACAACATGTTCAAACATGGTATATGGTGAGCTAGGTGAATACCCGGTAATTCCATCCGCCCAAACAAGAACGATTATGTTTCGGGCTAACATTTCGCAAGACACTGAGAAACTTAAAATTGCAAACGTAATGAACAAACTGTTATACAAATTGAATGAAGAAAATGTGTATAAATCGCCTTGGGTCAATTGTGTTAAAACGATTCTAGAAGATTGTGGTTTCCCTGGTATTTGGGAAAGTCAAGTCATCCCTTGCAGTAAGAAATGTCTTAAATACAAATCAAACAAAGATTACTCGATCAGTTTAGACAAAAATGGGCAGCGGAAATCCAACAAAGTAGCAATTAAGTGTTTACACTACAGAATGTTTAAATCAAACCTTAAAATTGAAAACTATTTGACAACATTAACCTACAATAACAGACGATTACTTGCGAGATTCCGTTGCAGAAACCACAAACTTCCAGTTGAAGCGGGATGTCATAGAGGTATGCCCAGAGAACAAAAAAAATTGTGATGGGTGTGAGAGTGAACTGGGAGACGAGTTTCATTTTGTTATGAATAGCTCAAATTTTAACACTTTTCGAAGCCAATTAATTAAAAGACATCATACGATTCATCCATCGGCGTTTACATTTGATAAACTAATGAATAGTACGAACATGATGGAATTGAAAAACTTTTGCACATATAAGTAGCAGACAGACAGACAGATATTTTATTGACAGAAATAAAAGTCATTACAGACTTATTTGTCATAGTAATAAGAGAGATATATGTACATGTATATACAAGAATGTTAGTTTGTTAAAATCATATGAGTCAATATACATAGTATGATAAACAACTAAAATCATGTTAGGTGGCATTGCCATAATAAAAACCGGGTATTTCGGTGATACAAATGACTACTTCTTAAAATAAAATTAAAAGGCATAGCCAAGATAACATGGGGGTCTATCATTTTGCTATCAGTAGCATCAGGGCCTATGCACATAACTAATCCACTCAGAAATATTTACAGTCGATTTTTCGTGTCTGTCTTAAGTTAAGGCAGTTTTTTCTTTGCAGTATATCGAATTGACGATATCGGTTAATGTTTTTACGCAAAACTGAGTCTGAAACGTATCTGAAACACCTATTGATAATATGGGTGACAGCACCACCATAACTGATAGATGAACCACTCATGCATGAGTAGTATCAGTAAATGTTATCTCTCATTAAGATGTCCTGCTCACAGTCACCACCCTGTTATTTGAGAACAATACTGACAGTCTCCATCCAGTGTGTGTTTTTTCGAGAAATGGGGCCAGCGGTATAATTTGCTATCAATTGTAATTTTTTACCTATTGTATTTTACCATTTAAATACCCTCGTTGAATTTATGCACCACATTGCATACTTTGGTAACCGTAAACAATCTTTACTGTTTTAGCTTTATATGCTATGTAGATTTGACATTAAATGTAGACTTTTTCATTTGTACATGTGTTGGTAAATTATGCCTTACTAGGATCTACTCACTCATTTACCTCATCGGAAGGCACTTTAAAATCCGGCAATTTGATCTAAATTGATTTTATCGGGGGAACCTCTTACCGAACGTTTAAGGCTTTAAATCAAGGTAAATTTAGTTTGTCGCGTGTTATCTGATCAAGTATACTAAACATAGTAATGCTATATTTTAAATTCACTTCACGTGATAATTGTATGACAATTTTGTTGGAACATTTTATCAGATTGGTAAAAACAGGTAGTCCATTATTACTGATTATGTTGATAAAACAAAGATAAACAGCCTTAAATAGCACGCGGTAAAAAATTAACAAGTGCTGCTTGTAATCATGGTAAAATAGATCCAATAAAAGGAGTTGCGTTAACATAATTCTATTATAAAAGTCAGCAAGAGTCACAAGTTCAAGTGACTTTGGAAGAGAATTGGTTCGAGGTAATCAAGTAAAATGTCTTCACTTCCAAGCTCATTCAACTTAAAAATTATAAGCTATTTCAACTTTTCGGTTTTACAGTGATATACA
Source organism: Flabesymbios commensalis (assembly GCA_964017125.1). Taxonomy (NCBI): domain Eukaryota; kingdom Metazoa; phylum Annelida; class Polychaeta; order Terebellida; family Flabelligeridae; genus Flabesymbios; species Flabesymbios commensalis. The sequence continues at coordinate 31,967,252 of OZ024906.1, read as the reverse complement.
TAGGGCCAGATGCTAGTACATGTAGTAGTATTCTGATCTATGGCAATTACTGTCAATATCGACTGACTAAGTCTTTTTAATTTGAATTGTTCAATCATACCTAATAATAATTCAAAATGCATGAGCCAGGACTATCATATGCCTATAGAGTCCTGGTGATAGTACCCAGTAGCGGTATTCTGTTTTTTTTTTCTGTCGTAGTGTGATCTACGGTGCCAACTGCTTACACAACAACAAACCAGCATTTCTAGACTGCGAGATTTTCAGTCAACATGGTCAACAGCAGTGTACCTCAATACATTGATCATCTAACATTTTCATATATGTGCAGCCACTTCTTGATGCCCGGCATCAACTATTGTACTGAAACTATCGCACATCACACACTTATTAAAGAAGTCACCATTGTCTATACTATGGTGACATGAAAAACTATGCACTAGTTACAAACCTCGATTTCATTTCTGAAATAATAGAAAAAAATAATTTCTAATTGTGTCCGCTCCCATCTAGACAAATAACCTATCAAAATCAATAACCTGTCCACAGCCTTTGGCACCTTGGACTATAGTAGTATCATTGACCTGTTATCTGGCTGGTACGGTATCTCTGAAACTGCTCTAAATTGGGTCCGTTCTTATCTATCGGGTAGAGCGCAAAGGGTTAAGCTTCTAGATCAACTTAGAGAACCGTATAAAACGGATTACGGTGTTGCAAGATGTTTTTGACTGGACATAATAGCTAGCATACTGAAATTAAATCTAGATAAAACAGTGTTTGTATTTGTCTGCACTAAATCACAACGAGATCAATTTTTTAAAAATATTTATCAACAAAGTTACAAAGTCAGGATGTAAACCCAACGATTCAGCACGAAATCTAGGGGTGGAATTTGACAAGGATTTTAAGAAACATATTGTGATTCGGGATCCATCAACATTCGGGAATCGGTCGTATCATCATCATTCACTTAAATGGTCATACACAACACATTGCTGACTGTTGGTTATCTTTACTTTGCTTCATATTTAAATAATATATGTAGACATGTTCAAGTAAAATTCAAACAATGTAAAGTTGCTTTGTTAGAGTTTTGATTCGTTCTCCACGGTTCTGCAGTGTCACGCCTTTTATTTCGCTACATTGGCTCCCTGTTCAATTCTGTTTGTCTCCATAAACTGCTTGAGCCTTTAAAAAGTACTTGTCATCTCCGCTCCTCAGATCGTGATTAGCAGCGCCTCTGAGCTCGGGACGCCGATGTTCTAGGCGCGTTAGAAGTTTTTCATTTTATTACTTGTAGCCTTGCTTGTAATTATGATTTGCTGGACACGAGATCACGCCAATGGAGGACACCTTTAAAGCACGTGACCAGTTGCAGTACACACGTGACCCAGACACCATTACGGAGAGCTAATCAGGGGTGTATCTAAACAATGGAGAGTATGTGCCAGCACAGTGACAAAGTCAGCAGAGGGTCGCAGTATGACAATAATGGCCTTGACCGGTGTTGACCCCGCTGCATTATCAAAAACTGTAGCCATCTACACGTTATCCAAAGCCAGAAAACAAATCCGCTCGCTCTACAGTGCAATAGTTTTGTATAATAGAATGGGGCATAAGGCCACCCCTGTGCACATACAGGCTAAACTGGGCCTGGAGAACGTCCTAATGATGGTACGATAAATCAGATGACACTGTGCCTACAGACACAGGATTCGAAATTCGTACCCCAGCCGTCTGAGGCCGAGTATTCTACCTCGTGGTCACGGAGGCTCTTCACAATACTGAATCGCTAAGAGCGGAGAAGAAACATTTATTTACTTTGAAACCTGAATACCAAAGTGGGAGATGGATCGGCAAGCTCCGGCGTGACATACATGCGGCGTAACCACTACTCCATTGCATCGTTTGATTTTTCTTCCTGTGTGTTTCCACACTAATGCCGGGATTTTGTGTCATCTGCTCGTTTGTGAACATTTAAATTATCACATAATTATCCCTTGAGTCCAAAAATTAAAATCAAACACAAATTTACAACCAACACTCGCTAAGTGTAAAACCTTATTCCACACGCGGCTCGGGAAGGGGCTGCTCCAACACGGATTGTCAACTTTCTTCACATGTGTTAATGTCGTATCGACTAGAAAAATTCACTATATTTTCATTCATTGTGAGGTGTGAATTGCATCCGCAATTGCCACCTCACTATGAATAAAAACTACTCACTTTTATAAAAAAAAGGAAGTGTAATATATTAAAACAACGTCTGAGAACATCCTTATTTCAATGGACTGGATCCGTTTCTCTGCAATTATTTTTATTTGAAAAAATGCCCCGTGACGCACTATGTATACGCCAATAGCAGGAAAAGTGTTAAGCTTACCCCGACAGTTGTGAGTGATTACATAGTATGACAGGGATTGTTATATGGTCGCAATAAAAGCTCTGCGTTATCAAATGTGAGCAGAATCCCTTACTCCGTGGAGAATTGAAACGGTCCCTAGGTGAATATGATTAATGGACGGTGGTTATGGCCTGAATTTGTTGATCAGTTCAACATACAATTGAGGTTTTCTTGCGCCATCAAGTTGTTTTATGACACCAATGAAATGTACTAAATCTGCTATAGGTGCATATCCGTGGCATGACGTTGAAATCAAATTCAAGTCTGCTGTCAAAATAATTTCCCGAGCGTAAAGAAAGTTTAAGCATAAGCCTATATGTCTAATACCAAAAATTATTTTCATAACATTCGCCTATAGCGCTGTTTTTTTTGTGATATATAAGAGCAGGTTACGTCTTTTATGAAACTCGGTGTTTAAGCATAGGCTCATTTCAGAAGCATTCTAATCAGTTTTATTACCAAAATCGACATGTCATAATCCGTTATATTGCCAGATTAGTTTAATTTATTCACCCTTCAGCGAGACCGTAGCTTACAGGGATGTATGATTTTTTCCACTGTCGTCACGAGTGTCTGTCCCTCCTGTGACAATCACTGATAAAGCAGTGTGTCACGGCGACAACTCCTCTACCTAATACTAGTAGAGTTGGTGGCAATCATGTGCGGTGTAATATTGTGTTATTTTTACATTGTCATCTGTGTTTATTTCCTGTCTGCCCTAGGGGCATCATTAAGCTAGATGCTAGACAAGGTACATCATGATGGTTACAGACTTTGGCTATACCTCAAACAAAATATAATCGTGTTCAGGGTTTTTTCCTGACAAAGGCACGCATAATCTCAGAAAACATGCTGGTGTCTTTCGGGTCAGGCATGATCCAAAAAACATGTGCACATAGGTGGCCTAAAGCCCGATTCATTTCATTCCATTTGCTGCCACCGTGGAGAAGCAAACTACATTAATGCTTACAGTGCGGGGATCGACTTTAGTCGTCAGAATCTGACGTCTGTAGACGTCAGACTCCCCGCACTGATCCCCGCACTGTAAGAGTAGAAATATTTCTAATGGCCGTAGACCCCTAACATAGGTATTCAAATGAATCTGAAAGAGCTAACTAAGACATTTATGATGATTTCAAATTGAAAAAAAACATTTGGTTGCGATGTTTTTTACAAATTAATTCAGCGCTTTAAGGGTTAAACATCTCCAGTATTTATAGGTAGGCCACACTAAACCAGCATTGGCCGCAGATTATAATAATATTTTTTAAGGGCCGTAGACCAATAACATAGGTACTCAAATGAAGCGGAAAGAGCTATATAAATAAGACATTTAACCCTTACAGTGCGATTTTAGTCGTCAGAATCCGACGTCTGTAGACGTCAGATTCTGACGACTAAAGTCGATCTCCGCACTGTAAGAGTAAAAATATTTCTAATGGCCGTAAACCTCTAACATAGGTATTCAAATGAATCTGAAAGAGCTAACTAAAACAATTACGATGATTTCAAGGTGAAAAAACCTTTCGGTTGCGAAGTTTTTTTTACAAATTAATTCAGCGCATTAAAGGTTGATGCTTACTTATTTGAAAAGTAAGCAGTTAATGCTGCTTACCTTTACAAACGTTGATGCTGTCTGGTGGTCTAACTGACTACCAAACTGGTTGAATATAATATTGACCAATTAACACCATTTCCTCAGTCTGAGTATACACCGGAGGCCATCTTAGATGCAATCCTAAATACGTTATCCACAGCATGATAAGCAGCATGCTCCTCTACATCTTTTGGTACTGTCCCGAAACTCAGAAGTTAAAAACCAAGGTGCTATAATAAGATTATTATGAATGTATGCCAAATTACATATTTTTTTTAGTTTTACTTAAACGTCTAAAAATGACTTTGCTTTAGTGTGATAACATATTCAATGATGCCAATGATTTTGATTATACACATATTCCCCTACCATAGCAAAATCATCAATTGGGGTATTTTTGCAAGGTTTGCCTTATGATTGCTGGACTCTATTATGCACTATAATATAGTACACGTTTTTTTTATTTTTAAACAGGTGCCTTTTGTATGGCGTTTACCACGACTGATGGAAGGGCATGACCGTTTGCTTGTTAAAGGGAGACCAAGACTAAGCCGTCAACGGTAAGAACTTTACAAGGCTACACCAACATGCAATACAGTAAAATTACAACATTTGGCTGTCACAGGAACATAATGTGCCATAACTTTGCTTTCAAATAACGTAGACAAATATTCTTAATGTCTACATATAGGTTTATGTCACAGAGGAAACCAATTCAGAACAGCAATGCAGTATTTTACATACTTATGTGGAACAAAGCCATTTTTGCTCCAGGAAACGACACAATACAGTCCAGTGTGCTAATATATTTAAAACATTGTTTTCGCTTTCAGAAGCCGGGACAAGCAACGTGAAGGCATTTTAGCGTGTGATCTACGTGACAATCATCACGTCCGCCCGTATCGTACTTTTATAGTGGAAAAGATTTGTTGGACATAAGCTGGGAAAATTTATTGGGTTTAATAGGAGTAAGGGTAATTTAAATGCCCATTAATCACCCTCTGGGTCAAAGCCTATATCCTTGTACAAAACATGAAGTTGATCAATCAATGGCAAGGTGGTCTACACAGCCATTACAGTATATTAGATACAGTATATTAGATACCATAAACAACCCCGGTAATGCGCCTATAACAAAGTTAAAATTAAATCAGAGATCCACACAAGGCCGTAATTTAGACATACCCGTACTGTTCTAGCTTAAGTCTTGGATAGTCGTTGGTCCAACATTGTACAAATATTATACAAATGTTTTGTATTTGCTGTGTAACCACTATACCAAGGGCCCCAGGTTTGCCAATTCTACTCATTTATCCTTTCTCTATGGACCTACCAAGCCACATCCCGTGAACATATCAACCAATTACTTAATTGACGTGACTGATTTTTACTTTTAGAATACCATCAGAAGTATAACTTCGATGGCCATCCATGTCTTCTGTGGCGTTCATGGTATCATAATATAATAGTCATAATAAGGATGCACAGAATATTATATCAACCATGTTTAGCAACAATACGAACGCACTAGTAACATTATATTATGATAACGCTTCATTTGGTATCATAGTGGGGTACTCTGTCAGAAATGTGATTGAATCTAGCGTCTTTAAATGAGATAAACAGAAACGTGATCACCGCGACTGCAAATGCAAATCACTGGTTTGAAAGTGCACTGACAAAGAAGTGAATGGGACTGTCTGGTGACCCATATATCGAGAGTGCGGTACCCCCTCCCAGTATCCCCGAGTGTGTCACCTACTTTGAAATAAAAATCATCGAGTCGCGAACGTACTTGAGACGTTACATCAGTGCCGTACCGACGTCGACCAACGTTGGGCCGCCGCTGAATCAACATCTCTCGCTCGAGTCCAGGGACAGATTTCTGGTTCACCAGACAGAGAGTGGATGGGGCACTTGGGTGGCCCGCCGGTTGAACAGGATTCGGTACGGGCATGGAGCCAATCGATACCACAGGGAGCAGTGGGAACGACCGGCCGATGAACAGACAAGCCCGTTATCATGGCCTGACCTTGTCGCCATAAACACATGGCGGGTCAATATTGACTTTTTCAGGGGGGTAAATTAGGGGCTTGTCGGTAAGACTGAAGTGGCTGTTGTATAACATAAAGCAGTCATTGATAGGCTTGGACCGTTGGTGCGGACGCGTGCCTTGGTTGATGAGTTAAGGGGCGTTCACACCGAATACGACTTTTTCCTCGCGCTCCAGTCAAGGAAAATAGATTTGCTCCAGTCGATCATCATCTCCTACCCGTTCTCGCTTAATATATATCCCTATAACTCCCTTGATATCAGGTCGTACCAATGAGGTTATCTTACTGGTCGTACCAGCCTAGAGTCAGATCATTCTTTTCTTATTTATTTGTCATTGGTGCTGCAGATAACGTGCGATAACATACTTGAAAAATGATTGTATGCTTTATGATAATGCCTCACACTGAGCGGATTCTGTCTGATAGAGAAAACTGTGATACACAAATCTACTGTACGTTTTCTGTATGACATGGCACCAGAATCTCCATGGTATCTTAAATTTTGGCGATGTACATTTTCCATCAGACAGAATCCGCTCACAGTGAGGCCGGCATAACTGGAAGGCCTGCACACGATTGATTGATTGATTGATTGATTGATTGATTGATTGATTGATTGATTGATTGATTGATTGATTGATTGATTGATTGATTGATTGATTGATTGATTGATTGATTGATTGATTGATTGATTGATTGATTGATTGATTGATTGACTGGTTGGTTGATTGGTTGATTGGTTGATTGATTGATTGATTGATTGATTGATTGATTGATTGATTGATTGATTGATTGATTGATTGATTGATTGATTGATTGATTGATTGATTGATTGATTGATTGATTGATTGATTGATTGATTGATTGATTGATTGATTGATTGATTGATTGATTGATTGATTGATTGATTGATTGATTGATTGATTGATTGATTGATTGATTGATTGATTGATTGATTGATTGATTGATTGATTGATTGATCGATTGATTGTTTGATTGATTTATTGATTTATTGATTTATTGATTTATTTTGTCTCTTGTAGGCCTATAATGTTGTATTTTCGATTGTTCGCCTTACCTACTTATAGGTCGAAGCTAAGAAAAATGTGTTCTGTTTTGTAAAAAAAAGACAAACAAATTATTAAGATTGAACAAAGCTAATGGACTACCAACGAGATGATTAGTTATTGTATTAGGGCCTACTACTTTTCCTGACTTTTGGTCATGTAAACCCAGTTCAATCAGGTTTCCTGTTATTCAACCTTTATAATTAAAAAGATGATTTCACAGCGGGTGACAATAGGTGAAAATTTGTTATTTTGTTATTTTGCTCTCAGTTTCAATTGATTTTGTATATCTGGATATCATCAAAAATGTAATTTGATGTTTCGAGTAATTTTATTAAGGAAAAATGGTTAATTTTTTGAAGTATTAGCACGTTCTGCATGTCCATTTTCATTAAAAAAAACATGTAAAGCTATACAGCTGTACATAGTGACCATGGACAACCGGGAGTGTGGTTCAGCCGCATGGTTTAGTTCAGCAGATTTGTCAGGAGTCTAAATTGGAAGCGTATCCACAAGTGGGAACGATCTTGCTGTGCAAAGGCAAAAAGTCAGTAACTGCTTTCTTTTCAAGTAAGCAGTCACTGCCTTTGGCTTTGCTGAGCGACATTGTGCTTGGACATGCTGGATAAATGAAGGGAAAAAAAAGTACTGCTTTAATATGCAAATCATACATATGACTCTGAAGTGCTCCAAGTGCAGTTCGTATTGGTGGTGATGCTGTCGTATTGACATAACAAGTAGAGTACTTATGCTATATGTCGGTCATGTTGTAAGGCGACGCCGAATTAGCTAGGTAAATCACGTGACGACCCTCAGTCGCGGTCATGTGATAGTGTGTGATTTGGGGACGAGGAAGACATAGATACCACAACGAGGTGTTGTTTCTGTTGATCTAACATATCATAGACATCTCTCAGACAGTGATATCTGTAAACCGGTCCTACCAGCCAGAGGGTCATATACGCAACAGTCGTACATACGACACTCTAGCCGCTGGGAGGCCAAGTAGACATCTCTCCTGACAACGCTCATTCACGTGGGCCCTCCATTGATGGGCATAGCCTATGACATTGACCTACATACACCACTTGAATCAATAAATGAATGAATGAATGAATGAATGAATGAATGAATGAAGGAATGAATGAATGAATGAATGAATGAATGAATGAATGAATGAATGAATGAATGAATGAATGAATGAATGAATGAATGAAAAATGAATGAGCGAAAAAATATATGAACGAAAGAACGAATGAACGAACGAAATAATTAATTAATGAAATAATTAATTAATGACAATCTGAGGCTGTTCACTGGATGTTTTCTGTCGTTCCCTGACAGCTCAATTGTCGTAGGCCGTATATATTTTTATAATTTTATTGACACATAGGAGCCTACATTAATTTGGCTTCTATGTGACAATGTATTCGCAATTCTGAACGAGGAGATTGATCAACAGCAGAAGTGAAATTCAAGTACCTCTAAAATAAAGATTTTGCTATTTACGATATTGAATCTAGCCACTGTAAACATATATGCAAATTAAGCATTGGAAAATCGTATCTACCACGTAAACAAGTGTCACATACTATTAATAATTTATTAGGCATACGCCTGAGTTGAGTGAAGAAATCAACAGACATTGGTATGACGAGAATTTCTTTTCAAGTTGTAGAATATTGTTTTAAAGCCTCGTAATTACTGAGTTTGAAATCCTGCCTATAGTCATACTGAATATATGACCGGATGCAGTTTGAGAGCAAATCCAATATCATTCATTTATATTTAATTATCATAATTTTAATTATGTATGCTTTAAGATATTTCTCAGAGCCTATTTGTCAATTCGCGTATTTATCCTTTATTTCACACCTGTTATAACCAGATCAGTTTACAGTGCTCACACATGCAACATCTCTACGCTAGTGATACATAAAAATATTTGCTGAATATATCAATAAATCAATTTCAATCACGTGATACGCAAATGGCTCTGTACGACTTTTCTCAGACAAAATTGCTTACACCAATCTTAATGAGTTCTTCATTCCACAGTGTTCACATACTGCTAAATATATGAGCTTTTGTTAGTGTGGAGAAAATGTAAAACATATTACTAGAGATGAAATGAATCGGGCTTTAGGCCACCTTTGTGCACATATAGGCTAAACTGGGCCAGGAGAACCACCTGAGGATGGTGAGATGATTGAGATGACACTGTCTTCCAGACACAGGATTCGAAATTTGAGCCCTGGCGGTCTGAGGCCGAGCACGCTACCTCTCGGTCACGAAGGCTCCCCACAATACTGACTTTCACACGTGGATGGGGAAGAAACATTTTTTTGTTTCGTTCAAACCGCCGAGACCGGGAACCGAGCCCCGAACTCTGGCGTGAGAGGCAGCGGTGCTAACCACTACCCTAAGGCCCCGCCCATTACTAGAGATACATAAGTTAGATATTTCTGATCTCACCCATAATAGATTCTGTGAAATAACTCGTTGACTTCGGTCCAGTTGTCTGGATTGTGTGCCCAAACTCAATGGGTTTCCAGCACTGACCCAATGGTGGCCCAGCCTTCCATTTTCACTCAGATATCAGTGCGGACCTCCCACCACAGCAGACACGACCCGCTGCTGGTTCGATGCTGGGGCGCCGTCTCAGACGCAACCCAGCATCGAGCCAGCAGCGGGCCGATGTCTCACTCCTCTACACGGTCGGTTTCAGGTTCTCCGTCAGCCTCTGTTTCCAGCCAGTCACACCAGGTGGGGTTGGCGGCCGTGACGTCACTGACACTGTCACCGACACGGTGACACTGCTGGAGCTGCGACCCAGTCTGTCGGGAGATCAGGAAGTGCTGTTGCGATACTCCGCCTCTCCCGACTACCCCCCACTGGAGCTGGTCGCCTACCTACCCGACTTCCCATTTGCCTGTGGCAGAGAATTCGTCTTCGAGTTCAGACAGCACAAGGACTATTTTGCGGTGAGAGCTATTTTTTTTCATTTATTTCTGTACTTTTTTTACTTATATTTTAGATTTCTCACTTTCTGCGACTCAACTATTTTATCGACCCACTTAAACACACTTGTCGCATTGTTTTACCTTGAGGCATATTTCTAATAACATCTATATACCTTAAAATCATGATGAACATTCGTTTGAAATTACACCTGGGTATATTTTATAGAATTTGGGCATTTTTATTCACTTTGGGATAGGATTGCTGCAGCAAAGCAAACCTGAAAATGTACGAAAATGTGGAGGATACTGTGAGTGAAGAGGATTAAAATATCTTGAGAAATCATAGGCTCTATATTTTATGTTTTTGAAGAGAGCAATACTCAACATGCTCAAAATAATCTCATGTATTCCAAGTAGTATATGCCTATACCTTTACTTAAAATCTTATATAAACCAATAGATATGGTATCCTGATGACATCGCAAGGCTCTGACACAGTGACCTCCATTATTAAATGTAATAGTTCCAATACGACCACAAGTTTACGCCTGCGGAAAATGGCCTAATTTTCATAGGCACTTGAAATAATTCGTCTTTATTTCTTGACATCCGAGTTTTTTGGTAATAAGCGCGAGTGTCGTTTTTACACAGCTGGCTGTGTAAACAAAATGGCGGTCATTGTGACTGGGCCTCGCGCAGTAAATGAGTTAGGAGGCCCAGTCATACCGGGTATAGATATGGTGTAGCTCGCAGAACAACAGCTTAACGACTTAGGTAGGGGGGCTACCTGACGTATGAGTAGGTTGGGCCCATTACACACTGGCTTTTCAACCAGTTTTTTAATTTGAACATTATACAAAACTCGTCCCCTTGGAGTTGAAAGGTGCTAAACTACCACTTTACAAAGTGGCAGCTTAGCACTCCAAGGGGACGACTTGTAATACGTGTGCGAATAATAGCAAGGGAAGATGACCATGTACTTGTGGTATGCCAAGAGAACACGACACATTGACCCAATGTTGTTTTAATATTGGATCACCGTCTGCGACGCTGCCCCACATCAAGCCAACATTGGGTCAACGCCTCGTGTTTCTTGGGATAACAACCTCAGCATTTCAGACAAGTTCTGGTGTGACAGGTATAATAGCATGTGGTAGGGATAAAAGAGTTACCAATGTTGTTTTAACGTTGGCCCAGCGTCATAGACGCTGAGCCAACGTTAAATCAACATCGTACTGACTTACAGTTATGACGCTGTCTCACTTGGCCGGACTGAGCAACGAACACCGGACAACGCTACCGGAGATTTACAGGATCTAATACGGTAGATTAACGAACACGTCCAGGACATATACAGGACAAAACGATTACCTGATGGACCTAACGAGCATCACCTATAGTTATAAGATGATGCGTATTTGCCGTATTTGTCCGTCCGGTTGTATCGGGTTTATCTGGCCAAGTGTGACATGGTCATTAAGGAGCAGTGAAGTTCTTGAAATCTTGTCTGAAGTAAAATGTCTTATCTGCAACTTCTTAAAGTAGCAGAAGCCACCCTTCGAAACCCAGCAGGACGGTATCTATGTCATACAGAATTGAATATAATTGTCCTTCCTCCGTCCAATATTATGTAGATAAAGATCGTCTACTAATGACGAACATTCTCCCTTTAACTTTGCGCCGGGAATATACTGATATTGTTTTATTTTGGAAGTGTTTATATGGCAGGTATGACACTTATGTTGATGTTCATGAATTTGCTCCACTCGTAACTCGAATGATTCTGGCTTCCTTCTTGGTGCCGCCCTTGTGTCGCATTGACTGCTTCAAACGTGTTTTTTCTTATTAAAATAGTTCCCTAATTATGCAACTCTTTACCTCCTAATGTAGGCCTACTATAGGCTTCGTTACCTTATGTTGTCGTTAGACACATGTTAAGTATTTTAAGTGGAAGTTTCCTAATAAAATACCTCAAGGAGAGTGGTCGTGTCGGTGCGCTGATAAGTTTGGTGACGGCAGTGATCACCCTTGTAGAACTGTAAACGAAAAAAAAACAATTCCAAAGTGCATACAACATAATACATTTAGAAAGAAGACTGTTTTAAGCGTTTGGGCTTATCTTCTGTCCTCGGCATTAATCATTACACCTCCAAAACTAGACAAAAGGTGTCCAGTCTCAGTGTGACTGTAGGAAATCACCCCTTTAGACTTAAAGAGGTGGCAGCATGTTCAAACTGGTGGTCAATGGGAGGAGGCTTGCGTACATCCATCCATACCGATGCGGGTGCCTGCCAACAAGATTATCTATAGATATGACCATTCATCACGTAGACATACGAAATTATCGGTCCGATTGCGCGCAATCGAGGTGATGATTGTTTGTCTGCTTTGATGGGTTGGGACACGAGGTTGGGATATCTCGGTGGCTATGTCATCAGTCACATGCTCTTTCACTGAGTGACCTACTGAGTGACCTACAATGTATTTTTCAAAACCAAGAGGCAGTAACTGCTTATTTTAAAAGTAAGCAGGTAATGCCCTTTGGCTTTACACTGCAGCAGGGGAAGCTGTGGTGCGCAACGTTAAAAATGGCCATTGTGTTTCTGGGGTCACGCTCGTATCGGGATGAGCATCGTATTGAGTCGCAGCAAACAACCAACATTGGGTCAATGATGAGGCGAACGGCAAAGGCACGACAGTAACTTCTTACTTGTAAAAATACTGTATTTGCATGTGATTTACGTGTAAACAAATGTTGATTATTAGATTGATTGATTGATTGATTGATTGATTGATTGATTGATTGATTGATTGATTGATTGATTGATTGATTGATTGATTGATTGATTGATCGATCGATCGATCGATCGATCGATCGATCGATCGATTGATTGATTGATTGATTGATTGATTGACTGATTGATTGATTGATTGATTGATTGATTGATTGATTGATTGATTGATTGATTGATTGATTGATTGATTGATTGATTGATTAATTGATTGATTGATTAATTGATTAATTGATTGATTGATTGATTGATTGATTGATTGATTGATTGATTGATTGATTGATTGATTGATTGATTGATTGATTGATTGATTGATTGATTGATTGATTGATTGATTGATTGATTGGGCATGGCAGCTAGGCTCCTAATGTAAACTCTTTACCTCCTAATGTAGGCCTACTATAGGCTTCGTTACCTTATGTTACTCATATTTTATATCCAATTTAAAACAACTAATGTTTGAAAAAATAATAACAGTTTTTTTAGTAGTCATTGTTGTTCATGGTTTATTTTAAATTCTGTTGTAATCGCCATTTATAATGAGTATGCATGTCTAGTGGAAATCTGTTGCTATGTTTGGGTGAGAAAACTACTTGCAAAGACTCTTAATTAAATAGATCCTGCTTAGTTTCTCTCCCAGGTATACATTTACTGTATATCATGGTTATGATCTAGCTATATGTAATTTGTATATTTTATCATGTTTGAGAGCAGTAATTTAACATGAAAATTAGCTCATATTCATCTTGTAATGCTTGTTTGGATTCTTGTCGTTAGACACATGTTAAGTATTTTAAGTGGAAGTTTCCTAATAAAATACCTCAAGGAGAGTGGTCGTGTCGGTGCGCTGATAAGTTTGGTGACGGCAGTGATCACCCTTGTAGAACTGTAAACGAAAAAAAAACAATTCCAAAGTGCATACAACATAATACATTTAGAAAGAAGACTGTTTTAAGCGTTTGGGCTTATCTTCTGTCCTCGGCATTAATCATTACACCTCCAAAACTAGACAAAAGGTGTCCAGTCTCAGTGTGACTGTAGGAAATCACCCCTTTAGACTTAAAGAGGTGGCAGCATGTTCAAACTGGTGGTCAATGGGAGGAGGCTTGCGTACATCCATCCATACCGATGCGGGTGCCTGCCAACAAGATTATCTATAGATATGACCATTCATCACGTAGACATACGAAATTATCGGTCCGATTGCGCGCAATCGAGGTGATGATTGTTTGTCTGCTTTGATGGGTTGGGACACGAGGTTGGGATATCTCGGTGGCTATGTCATCAGTCACATGCTCTTTCACTGAGTGACCTACTGAGTGACCTACAATGTATTTTTCAAAACCAAGAGGCAGTAACTGCTTATTTTAAAAGTAAGCAGGTAATGCCCTTTGGCTTTACACTGCAGCAGGGGAAGCTGTGGTGCGCAACGTTAAAAATGGCCATTGTGTTTCTGGGGTCACGCTCGTATCGGGATGAGCATCGTATTGAGTCGCAGCAAACAACCAACATTGGGTCAATGATGAGGCGAACGGCAAAGGCACGACAGTAACTTCTTACTTGTAAAAATACTGTATTTGCATGTGATTTACGTGTAAACAAATGTTGATTATTAGATTGATTGATTGATTGATTGATTGATTGATTGATTGATTGATTGATTGATTGATCGATCGATCGATCGATTGATTGATTGATTGATTGATTGATTGATTGATTGATTGATTGATTGATTGATTGATTGATTGATTGATTGATTGATTGATTGATTAATTGATTGATTGATTGATTGATTGATTGATTGATTGATTGATTGATTGATTGATTGATTGATTGATTGATTGATTGATTGATTGATTGATTGATTGATTGATTGATTGATTGATTGATTGATTGATTGATTGATTGATTGATTGATTGATTGATTGATTGATTGATTGGGCATGGCAGCTAGGCAGTCAGTCAAACCGGACACCCAGCCAGTCTGTCAGCCAACCAGCCGGTCAGACATCCATACTGACACCTAAGCAGCAGAAATAATGTCAGTAACATAAGACTACTAAATATTCAAACTTCAAAGGCTATAATTCATTTAGCAGTATATGTCCCCTTGCCCAAAAATCAGACAATCACAATACATGTGGTCATGGTTTGAACCGGTGCAGTCAGTCTTTGTGTCATCACTATGATCACAGTGGCTGCTGACAATGAACAGCCTCCTGCCGGTTACTCAACAATAACCATGCATGATAAACTGTAAACTATGCATTTCAAAGGATCCGATTTTGAGCTCGAATGGAATAAATCACATGACTCAGTCACACGGAAGCCAAAGCACGCCCACAGCAGTTCATAAAACCCACTCTCACGTGGATCCTTTTGAACAGCAAGGACGGCACCAGTTCAGTTGAAATGGACGCAATTTTAATTTTTGGAAAGAAATAAATGCGGTGCTTATATTCCAGTCTGGCTTAAGATGGGGTATTACTCTTCTTCCAAAAGTAAAGAACAGCTATAGGCCCTATATTTTCATGATATTTAATATTAGTAGGAAGTCACCACAACAGTCTTCTGTTGCAGTGCGACTCTCAAATGTATCAGTTTTAAATACTTTGAAAAAAATCTAGATAACCACCAAACTGTACATAATGTCATTTCCACTTACGATAATGTTTTTTTTTGTCATTTAAAACTGAGAAATTGGGTTAGCAATTTCAGACTCTAATTGGATTTTCTGGGTTTTTTTTAATTAAACAGTTTTATTTGATTGATTGGAAGTAGGAATCGTAACGGGAATTCCCGTATTCAAATGTGCAAAGCTACCACGAAAAATATCTGAAAAAGATCTATTTTATGGGGGATTAGGCGATTGACTAGTGAACGATAAAACTGCTCAAGACCACCCGTCACCTGGTGCTTTACAAAGACAAAATACAATAACTTTTTTAGTAATGGAAAAGAACTGTATTTTGAACGACAGACCTGGTACTTTACACGGTGACTGATCTCATCCATAGTTCGGTCCCATGTTGTGTGGGTCACTCGAGTGCGGAAATAAACTCCTCTAAAGTGTAATGTCGCTCTCAACTTATTTTCATTCAGCTTGAGATGTGAATTGCAGGCAAAATTACAACATCAAAAAGGATTTTATTTTATCAAATCAATCAATCAATAAAACTTCTATAGCGCCTATATCCTCAGCGGACCTAGCTCAGAGGTGCACAAATCCTTAGCGTGACCATGTGTCATAATCGAGGCCAAAGCAGGTTCGTCAACAGGGAGCCGGGCTGCTGAGGGACTAGGGTGGAAAAGCCAGGTCAAATAGGTCGGATTTAAGTAATTTCCGGATTGTTAAGATTGTTTTGGCATTACGTATTGACACAGGCAGGGCGTTCCATAAGGCTGGACCAGATATAGAGAAAGCTCTTGACCCAGTCTTAGTCTTTATACGAGGAACAACAAATCTATTCGAATTAGTGGAGCGTAGATATTTTGAGCATTTCGGCCGAACAAGTAAATCAGCCAGATATGCAGGTTGGTTTTCTTTTAGGGTTCGGAAAGTTATTGCGCATATTTTAAAATGAATGCGAAACTTGACAGGAAGCCAATGTAATCGTTTTAGAATTGGAACGGAACGACTAAATCGTGGGGCCTTGGTTACTACTCTTGCAAGGCAGTTTTGAACGCGTTGTAATCTAGCAATATCCTTTCTGGCATATTGTGAAAAAGTGAGTTACAATAATCTAACTTACTACTGACGAGTGCCACTGCAATTTGCTTGGCAAGATCTAAGGACAGACTTTTTCGAATTCGACGCAGGTCACGGATATGATAGAAGCATGCCCTACATGTTTGGGATATGTGTTTTCGGAAATTCAGGCTACTGTCGAATAGTACACCAAGATTTTTAGCTGATGTAGATGGATTTGTTTCTTGACCTAGAAGTAAGCATGGAAAATTATTCAAGAATTTTTCTCGCTGAAGTTTGGTCCCAATAAGAAGAAATTCTGTCTTGCTAGGATTAAGCTTCAGCTTAGATCCTGTCATCCAGGCCGACACACCCATTAAACAATGTTGCAACTTCTCAAGAGATTCCTTCGCGTTTGAAACTGATAGAGACATGTAAATTTGAGTATCATCGGCATAAAGGTGGTGGTTTACGTCAAAACTAGAGATAATAGCGCTGAGTGGTGTAGTGTATAAAGTAAAAAGCACTGGACCTAGCACAGAGCCCTGTGGAACTCCATAGGAGAGTGTGACTTTATCTGAAAAAGTGTCTTCAATTTTTACGGACTGGTACCTATTTTGCAAATAAGAAGAAAACCAAATTTGAGCCTGGCCAGATATTCCATACCAATCAGAAAGTCTATCTGTTAATGTGGCATGGTCAATGGTGTCGAAAGCGGCCGACAAGTCGAGCAAAGTTAGAGCCGTAACTTCACCCTTGTCCATACTAATGATGATATCGTTATGTACTTTCAGTAGAGACGATTCTGTAGAATGATGTTTCCTGTAGGCCGATTGTTATGGATTAGATAGATGGTTATTTTTTATATGAGCTTGCAGCCTATTGGCTACTATCTTTTCTAAGATTTTGGAAATGAAACTTAAGTTGGATACAGGCCTGTAATTTTTCAGCTCGTTTTTAGGAAGAGATGTTTTTTTCAGTAGTGGTCTTACATGAGCTTCTTTGAAATTTTGAGGAAATGTACTAGTTTCCATTGAAATGTTAATCATGTCAATGATGGGAGTTATTAATATGTCAAGACAATTTTTCAACACGCTTGTAGGAATGGGATCCAGATCACATGATTTTGACGATGAACTCAAAATAAGCTTTTTAATTTCATCTTCTGACGCACGCTCAAAAACGTTCATTTAAGATCTAATTTCTGGTTTTCGCACTTGTGGAATATTCTGTACTTTATCTGGAAATTTGGAACGGATATTTACAATTTTAACCACAAAATACCTAGAGAAATGATCACAAAGTGATTTTACTGATGTGAATTCTGGCAGAGCAGGAGGTGGAATTCTATGCAGAATGTTATTTATTGAATTCCAAAG
The DNA here is from genome assembly GCA_964017125.1 of Flabesymbios commensalis. Taxonomy (NCBI): domain Eukaryota; kingdom Metazoa; phylum Annelida; class Polychaeta; order Terebellida; family Flabelligeridae; genus Flabesymbios; species Flabesymbios commensalis. The sequence goes on along the minus strand of OZ024906.1, from coordinate 31,949,308 downwards.
GCGACGGGGATTGTCCGAATTTTCTGAAATAACATCAGCTAAATATTTCGATTTAGCTTTTGTCATCATTCTATTACACGGTGATTAGCAGATCTAGTCAATGACCATGAACATGAGTCGGAAAATTAACATGCTGCTTCAGATGAAACATGTGAGGATTTCATTGAATTTGTTTGTGTTTCCATTTGAGTTATCTAGATGTAAGTTGAAATCTCCCAATATATACAAATTGTCATGCAGTGAAATTATGTTCTGTAGTAGATCTTGAAAATCATCAAAAACTTTACATGTACCGTTTTGAAGCCTACACAGACAGACAACGAAACCACTGAACGAATTGTTCCCGATACGTTTCGAACGTTTTAAATGATGGCAGAGGATGAATGTCAAATACCCAGGTAATAATTATATCCAAAGTCCTGAAAATCCTTATTTTGGTTAACTATGCCATTTGTTTTGGATATTCTCTACTTCAAAATTGTATGTCATGTGATGCATACTGCTGTACAAAGTCAAAAGGCAGTAACTACTTACTAAACAAGTAACATCGCAGTAGCGATGGTGCTCAAATGGTTGATAACTTAATATAAACTGCATCTGTTTCCAATTTTATACACAAGTAATTTTGTAGATATAAAACACGTAACAAAGCATTTATACTGCATGCATTTTTCCGGTAATGTATAAGTGTCGGTATTAATATTTTTTCTGTGATGAATTACGGCTAATTACGCCTTGGGCTTATTTCAGCCAAAGTGTCAGAGAGGCGATCGCAAAGCTAATTTTCATGTGAGCAAATGAAATGAAATGAATCGGGCTTTAGGCCACCTTTGTGCACATATAGGCTAAACTGGGCCAGGATAACCTCCTGAGGATGGTGAGATGATTGAGATGACACTTTCCTCCAGACACAGGATTCGAAATTCGAGCCCTGGCGGTCTGAGGCCGAGCACGCTACCTCTCGGTCACGGAGGCTCCCCACAATACTGACTTTCACACGTGGATGGGGAAGAAACATTTTTGTTTCTTTCAAACTGCCGAGACCGGGAACCGAACCCCGAACTCTGGCGTGAAAGGCAGCGGTGCTAACCACTACCCTGGGGCCCCCGCCCTTTATGTGAGCAGTTAGGCTGCTGTATTGCGCTTTGAAGACTTATGGAGAGCATTGAGTCGTAAACCTTGGCAACTCAGGTAATATTCGACTTGAAGTTAACATCAGCGGTCATCTTAAATATCACCTATCGTCGGCTGACTAGCAACATGAGAATAGTCGTGACCGCATGTTAGGTTAGCAACGATACCGATCCGCGCATCACAGATAAGTAGATGCCAGACTCGCCACATTGCATGCAAAAAAAAGGCCGTGAGAGTTTTACTTGTGAGAAACAGGATACCTGCCACATTCAAAATGGCGGTTGGAAAGGTATCAATCGATTACAATCACGTGGTTGTTGTTGAATCTTGTAACTCAGCTAATCTGTTGTGTTTATGATGTGTCAATCCCCAGCATAGGCTACTAGACGTCTCATTCATTTTCCTCAACTACTGCTCTTGAGAAGTAAGCAGCTACTGATGTTTGCCTTTGCACTGCAGTATAAGCTGACCTGTTCAGATAGACCAAGGAGGTTACATGAATAGACACGTCAAGTGGCGAGCGGTAACAACTCTATATGATATACCCATCAATCAGAGCATACACGATCTAGCTGCCATTTAAACTATGTCATAACACATAAAGTTGTATAGTTTCATATCTAGACTAATATTACGCATTTTTTTCCAAATGCATTGTTTTTGTATTTAAGAAATGAAATGAAGTGAATGGGGTGAATTAGGACACCTTTGTGCACATGTAGGCTAAACTGGGCCAGGATATTGTACCTAGGAAACGATTCAAACGGACATCGCACCCAGAAGACACTACAAATGGTGGTTTGATGATGAACCAGCGTCGAGGACGTTTGATCGACATTAGTTTTATATTGATCAATTTTCATCGGAGTTATTATCTAACCGAACTATTTCACCTAACACTCGATCTCGGTTTCATAAAATGTTTTGCCGAAATTAATGTTGGTGATGTAAATCCTCAATGCGACCCAATCACCAGATAACGCGTCTTGTGTATATGATGGCCATACATCTTCTTTCAAAACATCAGCAGCTCACCAACCTCACTTTAAAATCTTGAGGACCTTATGTTTTAGCACTCAGAAAAAAGTGACTTTGCATATGTAGTGCGCCACTCCATTATCTCCCTCATCAAACCTTATGGTTGTTATAAATTGTACTTCAGATGAGTGCAGTGTTTTCTAGATTTTATAGCTTAGCTTATGCATCACAACATTGGCGGGGCTTGTCTCCATACACGGAAACAACCCCTGCAAATGTCGAGATGCCAATTACGTGCAAAGTAAACAGTTACTGCCTTATGGCTTTGCACGGCATTATTGGGCTCTCGTTATGTTATTTAGAACTTCACCAGAAGTCGCAATATTACCCGCAAAAAAACCATAAAAATTACAGTGAACAGAAATAAAACAATAAAACAATAAATCACTCTTGGTGATTGTAGAATAGCAAGACTGCACAAATAGCGTACTCCAGACAATGAATAACCTAAATTATTATGGAGACAAGAAGAAGATCACAATAATAATAATACCATTATTACTATTTGACAGGCATTGACAGATGATACCGATGTAGTAAAAGGCCCATACCCAGGCAAATGGCATGTTTTTGTTTTAGCTATGTCATATCTTTTTAAGTGTTTGAATGAGAGAAGGCAACATTCCGATAGATTAAAACGTTTAGAAACATTCGTTGGCAACGTAATCAGGTTTCGAAAAAGACGAATTATGACAAAATGTCGGTCATTACATTTTTTACTTTTAGATCCACCCGTTTTTTAATGGGCTCGCCATGTTTGACAGGAAAGTGACATCAAGTCACCGATTTGATTCTTTCCTTCTAAGCCGTAATCTATGACAAAATTTTTTAACTCGTATTAGGATAAGTATGTAAGGTCTAAGATGTATCACATCGTCAAAGACATTGCTAGTTTAATTACAATGTCATCGGAAAATCACTGCTTAACAGCGCTTTCCCAACGGGTCATTTTCAACGGGTCATTTTCAAACACGAAGGCTCAACACTCCTAAATAATTGACATGTTTTACATCTTTGCAAGACATCGTGAACATCGCTAAAATACACAGGTAATATTCATGGGATGTTCGTGGCTGGTGTAGTGACAAAAAGGAGGGATTCACCTCAGTGTTGATCCTTTCAAAGAAAAAAACAAATCAACATCCTGACCTCTCATCTAGACCCTCAGATGCTTGGTCAAACCCAATATAATATAAAGGGCTGGTTAGAAATTGTATGTACATTCCGAAATACACACTTACCAGGTACATATCTTTCAAATGGAGGGTGGGGAAAGATAATATAGATTTACGATGATATAAGCCTATATAACACAATTTTAAACTTTAAAAAAATTAAGTTTAAGGCACTTGGGAATGAGCCTTTAAATTTAACTGTGACAAACCAAATTAGCCATATTTTAAACATTTAAAAGTGAAGAATTAAAATATATAGTCTATAAATTGATGTCCAGAAACGTGAATATACTTTCAAATTGGTAAAATATATTTCAGTGGGAATCAGAAAGGCAAAATATGGGCTATTCTAAAACAGTTCTGTTACACGTGCAGCACGCTAAGAAGCAAGCTCGTCTTAAATTCGAATAAAATACGTGGTGGAATCAGGGATTAAAAATGCAACTTAGAAACCTGCTGAACTTATAGCGCTGAAGGCATCAAAGTAGTACTTATTTACTGAGCGATAATGAAGCCACTTTACAGGTATTTTGATGTCGAGCAACGCAAGGATGTGATCGTATATCTCACCTAACATACTCAACATGACGACTTTATCACACTCAGTTTTTCTTACTCACTTCCGGTGGCACCACACGTGTGTAGAATCGGGTCAAATGCGCTAACGTTTTTTGAAGAGGCTATCAAATTTATCTACAGGCCTCGTAGATCGCTGAAAAAACACCCCGATCATTCAAAATGAATTGCTGACACTTCTGAGCTCTTTGATTGATCTAGATGGCTAGCTCGACCAATCATGGGTCTGATCAAGATCTAGGCCTATGCTAACCACTTTGTCCGTATTTGGAAATCCGAATGAATTTGTTTATAACTATCCCTTCGAGAACGCCACTTCCCTGGTACATTGATGTTTACAAACTAGATCAAATCTCTTAACACCATGCAGTTATGTTTTCCTTCGCCTTTAGGTGTGAATGGCTGCCTCAGGTAGCTCCACGACGTAAAGGAGAATTGTCTGTCTTATAAAAAAGCATTGTATTGACGTTTTTTTTATGAAACTGATTTATTATCAGAAAACAGTGCTTGGAGTTTGAATATGTTGATTTTAATATATTATGATTGGTTATCTAAAGGTCAAAACCAATGTCTATATTTAATTAACCGTGACATTGATTGATTGATTGATTGATTAATCAATTGATCGTTTGATTGTTTGTTTGTTTGTTTGTTTGATTGATTGATTGATTGATTGATTGATTGATTGATTGATTGATTGATTGATTGATTGATTGATTGATTGATTGATTGATTGATTGATTGATTGATTGATTGATTGATTGATTGATTGATTGATTGATTGATTGATTGATTAATTGATTGATTGATTGATTGATTGATTGATTGATTGATTGATTGATTGATTGATTGATTAATTGATTGATTGATTGATTGATTGATTGATTGATTGATTGATTGATTGATTGATTGATTGATTGATTGATTGATTGATTGATTGATTGATTGATTGATTGATTGATTGATTGATTGATTGATTGATTGATTGATTGATTGATTGATTGATTGATTCTTTAGCGAGATTTTAAAATGATCGGCCTCCATTCTGATAAATCTGAGACATAAACTCAATTGGGTAAAAAATAATTGAAGTACAATGTAGTTAAATAACTTGGTGACGTAAGGGTTAATTTTTTTTAATACTGACATCATTATAGCACTTTTACAAGACATGATTTTTCAGACTATGTTGATAAAGCAAATATAATCACTTTAACATGTGAACTATAGGTATTAATAATTCGTTGTAATGTTTCAGTTATTGTATTAATCACTCTTCATGTGTTTCTAAATTATGAAAAAAACGAGTTGGTAATTCAAAGAACGATTTATCAAGACGTGACCCCAGATTACTTTGAACAATGAATCCATTAGTTTTCAAGACACTCTGTCTTATTAATACTTATTAAATCGTGCTGTGAACGACTATGTCGTTACCACTATGTTCCCACATGCTCTCATATTATTTCTCCTTCATCCAATTTGCGTCACTGATTTCTATCATCTCAGTACTATTTAGCAATAGTTATGGTAGCTATGGCTTGATAACTTATTCCGATGAATGATATCATTATATATTCCGCCATAACTCCGAAAACTTTTTAAATCATTAGCACGATGTAAAAATCATATGCTGCGGTAAAAAACAGCATTTTGGCACCCGTACGCAATGATGTAACAGTTCTGGCCATATAACCGGGTACTGGGAAATATGCAATGTCTGCTATATGACGTTATTTGGCGACGTTATACACCGACTGCACAGCAAACACAAGACGTCGACCCACTGTTGGTTTGATATTGGTCCAGTGTCTCAGACTGTGGGCCAATAATGAACCATCATAGTTGTCTGGGACATGGCTTCCTTGCACGCATCTCGGAACGAACAATAGACGGCACCGTGGTTACATGATGGGCCATGATGGGATACGCCGGCCATCATTAGACCAGCACAGGGCCAACGGATCGTGTCGGTGAGACATCACAGTAATGACAACTAACATGCTACAGACATAGCGTGGGTGCTATTCTGTGTTAACCACGTGCTGACTAGAAAAGCCGCGAACGAATGTTTTAAATTTAATTATTTTTTAAAAAAATTCAAAAAACGGTTAAAGTTGAAATTATTTTTTAAATAATAAAATAATTTACAATATAAAAAGTTGTTTTTTCAATGTGATATTGATTACTTTTTTAATAATGTCATTGTCGTTGTTGTTGTGTCGTATTCGTGTATTCGTGTATACAGATGGTGTTGATAAAGCAAATATATTCACTTTAACATGTTAACTATAGTTGTTAATTCGCTGTAATGTTTCAGTGTTTAAGCGCCCACAAAAAACTGTTCTATGATGGGTGCGCGCCGCATTGCGTGATGCAGGAGCGAGCAGCAGTAACTGGTTACTGATCAAGTAAGCAGTTGTAATGCTCTGACTCCTGGTAGCCGATCTAAACACATGTTACTGGCTAATGTAGGCAGTGTACTCTGAAAATCCAAAAGGCAGTAGCTGCCTATTTGAAGAGTAGACAGTTATTGCCTTTTGACCTCACATGGCAGCTGATGCTGTCCAGTGATGACATGTTGTCACGCAACCTGCAGCTGTCACTGAGCAGTATCCACCAAGTAGTACATCAGAACGAAGAATAAATCTTGCTAAAAAGATCCAATATTATGACTCACACATGTATACTATGATTGAAACTATTGCAAATTTAAAAGGGAAAACTTACTCCTTTTGTACAAAAGGACATTTCCCTAAGTCTGCCATGTAAAACTAAACAGCAGTAACTTTTCAAGCAAGCAGTTACAACTGTTTGGCTTCCATACAATTGACTAAAACCAAAGAGATTACAAATACCAAGCTCTTTGTTATAACTATCATGTTCTTCAATAAACTACAAACAACGCCTACAATCAACTTGAGAGATTTGTAAACTGATAATCCCATAATCAGGACTCTTGCTAAAAATAGATATGTGATATTTCAGCTAATGGTTCAAAAGGCCGCTGGCAGCCATCTTTGACTTTTGCCGTTTTCGACCAAACGCGACATGCTTTTTTAATGTATAAACTAACCCAGGTGTCCTCCATAAATCCATTTTCTACCCAAATGCATTCAAAACTGGGATTTACTGGGAGACCAGCGGGTGGAATAAGTGAATACTTGCTTTTCACTATGATCGAAGGCGGTGATTTTGGATTTCGCTCTCTACAAAATTCCGCCCACCTTTTATGGAGAAACGTAAAAGCTTATTTTTTGACAAATAGCTTAAAATACTTAAAACAATTGTCAAAACTTACTTGTCAAAGAATGGTCACAGGAGTGTGGATATTGACCCTACTGTTAAATGTATGATGTATGATCATTTAAAAAAAATAAGTAGTTATTAGTCAACATATAGCAAAAGTCAACACAGTACGTTTAAATTATTGATAATTGCAATATACGACACAATGAAATAAATGTATATACATATTGGGAGATAGAGCAATAAGTATATTAATGTGATGATTTAAAAAGGTTAACTCTATACTATGTCTCAAACATAGGCCTAGCTGCTTGATTTAGCGCGTCCTTTGACTAAATTACTGAAGGACATTAATAAACTACCGAATCGCACGACCATGTTTTTTCAAACGAATACAATTTATATAACTTTCCGTGTGACCTACACAATTTGAGGCTATATTAGGTGGGAAATAATAGCTCGATATCTCTACATTACATTTTACAGCTGCACACATGAGCAGCTGTGATGTGAATGGGCAGTGAGTGAATAATAAAGTAGCCTTCAAATTGTATGTCATGATAGAACTACAGCCCAGACGTGATGACACTGTTCCAGCGGACACTGTCATTAATCACGATGTCATCTGTCGTGCTCATGACATGCTCCTGTCACTATCACTCAGCAGTCCACAGAACAGACGAGGATAACATGGACCGTCATTTTACCTGTTTGCTCCTTCGCTCTGCCGTAGATCCATCAGGGCAGTGTTCTCATTTAAAGCCGTGATCCACTCTCAGTCATGTTCGTGTTAGTCGTTACTCGCCAGGTGGCGCTTATCGTGACTATTTCTGTAGCCCGCTGGCTGTGTAGTGTGCAGATGCTCTAATGTAGTGGTTATACCAAAGAGGATATATGCTATACCACCTCTGTCTTCTCCGCCCACTAGTGAAAAATCAGTAATGTGGGGAGCCTCCCTGACAGAGAGTTTGAATTTCAATTCCTGTGTGTGGAGGGTAGTGTCCTTTCACCAAGTTAGCTTGGCCCAGTTTGGCTTCTAATTGCTCTACTCTAAAAATGGGTCATTAAAATTCCTGTTCACTTAGCTCTTAGCCAAAATAGGTCAATCTCAGGTTTATGTATTGTTTAAAAAGATTATGTATACCTGTCTCATCTACAATGATGTGATGACACTATCACATTAATTGTACAGTCACCATTGTCGTTATATTGCCTCGTTTCTGTGTAAATAAGGTATCACGGGACAGTTCTACATCGCACACCCAAAAGGCAGTAGTCGCTCACTTGAAAAGCAAGTAGTTGCCGTCTTTTGGCTTTGCACATCACAGTTACAGTCTCATCACACACAAGTAATGTATAGGCCCATCTGGCAAGCGTGTCAAGCTGCATTGTTGCTGTTTATTCCGTGAATTATATACTATTATCTACCGCATATAACATCCCATGAAGTAAATACGAGGTGCCAAGCCAATTCTGACGCTGGCCCAACATCAAACCAATATTGGGTTGACGTCTTGTGAGCTACTGTAAACTACTGCTCTCCCTCTAAACTTTGCTTGCATTAGAAGTATGACAAAAAACGGTTTGCTATGTTCAAATTGAATTTCGAATGTGATCCTGTTGGATTTCAAAACCACTGAAGGCAATCTACAGTAATATTATAATGACCAGTACAGAAGGGGATTCGTGGTAAGCCAAACAATATGACTGAAATTTATCGCACCGCTGGAGAGAAAAGTTTTATTCAATGACAACTGGCCATTTTGAATTTCAGTGATTGTTATATTGGATTTTGTGGCCGTTTATTCCTGAACATACAGGCCCCTTGATTTGCCGATAAGTAGGATAAACGTATTACTATTAAAAATTTCATTCAGGCCACTGGTGGCCATTTTAGAGTTCCGGTCATTTTTGTTAAAGACGAAATAAGTCAGTAAATAACGAATGCTGTATTCATTTTGTGCAATCTTTATTTGTATTTCAATGTGGTATTTTACTCTTTTATTACTATTGCAAGGTTTTTAACAAATGCAAGCCCTATCGATAAATTACTGTTTATTCTTTTTAATTTTATCTGGTAATAATTTATCATCAGTGATTATTTCTTCTGGCGATGTTTCCTGCAAGATCTCTAAATCTACGAATCTATCGCAATTAATTTCTTATTCTGACTTAAAATACACAGACAAGTTCTTATTTAAGTGTATTTTTAGTTTAAAGTGGCCAATGCTTCATAGACAACCCCTCTTATGGTTAAGCACGGATAAACCCATTTATATCGTATACATCGTGCCCTTAATACGCATTAAATTGTAGATCCGAATCTACTGTTTTAACAATAGATTGATGCCACAGGTGTGTTTTATTGTGAAGAAATATATTTCACAAAACTTGGATGCCCTGAAATTAAGACGAATATTTCAACTTGTGGTCGTATTGGAACTATTACATTTAAAAATGGAGGTCACTGTGTCAGAGCCTTGCGATGTCATCAGGGTAGTTCAAGATATGTTTCAATCCAGAAATATGCACGCGAAAATACCAACATATTTATCTTTATTCAATTAAGTATAGATATTAAAACAAACAGACGCTTTGAACCGGCATATATTTATATGTAGTTTATATGTGGCAAAATAAAAGGGCGTTTTTTGTAAGCATAACGTGCAGGTATGCTTAGCGGCTGTGATTTAATCAGATTGTAATACCATTTCATTATACATGCTATATATAATAAACATGATAAAGATGAGCTGGAACATCCCGATATCTGTTCAAATGTTGCACTCGAAGTACCCAAAACCTATTTTTACGTCGCACCGTAATGGTCATTTAAGTGACTTTCTAATACGTTAAAAATGAATAGCTTGAAACATGAATGATCTAGTTGAAGTAGTTTTATTTCAAGTAGTGTAAATATGCCGATTGTTGAATTACACATTTTGTATGTATTCACTATGATACCGGATAACCATATACCATTAGCAATTAGCTTCAACATCCATTGTTATGTTAATATGTCCATTATTATGATTATAGTAATTATTTACTTTGTAGCAACTACGCATGTAGGCCTATAATTGATCAACCCGGGGAGTGACATTGTAATTTTATTCACACATTTTATTCACACATTCTACTATCCTGATTTTAGAAAATGGGCAATTTATTGTAAAATCTTTAATATTTCCCCGAAAAGTGTATTTAGCCGTTTTAGAGATCAAAGGGTCAATTTAAAAATATATTCTAAATTAAGCTGGATAATGCATTTTTTAAAGTTTATACAAAAAATGTAGTATTGTATATTTGAAATGTACACTGCGTTTCAAAGATGACAAAAACAAAATTATAAATCAGCTTGTAGTACGTCCGCTGCCACCTGGACCCAAAAAGTGGCTCTAATCTTCTCGCCTATTTGCTTTAACATAATTGAGTAATATTCCAAACAGCAACGGGATCGAATCAACGGACATGACGGTCAAAGGCGGGAGAAGAAATGGAAATTTAACAGGTGGATTCTAGATTGCAATGTGTTCACTGACTTGAAAGCTTTCAGTTAAAGTAGCTATTGCCGTGCTATTAAGGTACATTAGGATCCTACACTTTTTCTAAGACCTGAGAGTCAAATGTGCAGAAAAGACAGATGCAAACCCAGTTTACAGCATACTGTGTCAATTGTCAATGTCACTCAATGACAAATATCTCCGCACCCAATGTATACCTTCTCGTATCACGTATGGCAGTAATAAATAACTATGAAGTGATTGCTCGTTGTCTTGCATCGACCCACTGCTGCCGTTTATAAAGCTGAAATATGTGATCCTAACCAACACGTACGGCCCAACGCCTCCTCAAAGTCGGGCGGTATTGGCCGACGGGACATCCCAGCAAACATAAAACATTTGAATAACATTTGTACAACGTCGTTGATGCTGGACCAACATTGTGCAAATGTTATACAATTTTTTTGTGTTTACTAGGATGTCTACCGTCGTGCTGTTGTTGTGCAGTCTGCAACAGCTGCTGCTGCTCTCCTGTTTTTTGCTGACGGCGCAGTTGCTTCTGCTCTGACCATAACTGCATTATTAACTATACTGGTGTGGCTACTTCCAAATAAATCCGGTTGAAATATACTGGAAAAATAAACTATGTTATTCGTAAATGTGACCCAAGATTATAAATGTAAAGTATAACATTATTATTTTTTAAAAAACGAAATGGTAGGCTATAATGATTCTCGTTAGGTAGGCCCCTATGCACCTGTTTTTCGAATAACCTCACTTCACTCATGATATGATTTTCGAATATAACACAATTACCTTTTTCGGTCAAATACTGGGCGCTATGTTTAATATATGTTTTCCGCTCGCAGTTTGATTTTGTTTGCTGCTGATTATTTGCTGATGCTGTAGGTGAAAAGTGTAATGCCAGGACACCTATAGATAGCCGGAGTAAGACCACCTCGTGCACATTCGCTGCTATATGCAGGCACTGCTCACATGTGTCCTCCATGACAAAATATTTTTACTACTACGTTGTTATTATGTAGGCTATATATAGCCATATCGGGAATATTATTATATTAATCAGGCTACGCTGGAAAGTCTCGTGATATTGGAACTATACGTCGGAAGAGGAGCTACAGGTATTTAATATGACAGAGATCAGGTGATTCCCCGAGGAAGATCGGATGATCTAGATCTTCGTCACCTGATTGGGCGAGATTTCGATCTCGCCCAATCAGGTGACGAAGATCGATGTCACGGAATACCACCCACCCGACCTGACTGTATACAGATTATTTTTATTTACCTGTGTTTAGTGCATGATCAGCCGTTAAACAATCAATACAGCCTGCGAAACATAACCGGTGTTTTTGTATAGACCTACTAATCTATGTTTATACCGGAAGTAAAATGTAGTCATCACCGACTCGGATTATCTCTACAACAGCCGTCGTATAGGGAACACTCGCAGGTCACTCGTGCACTCGTGACTTGCGGGGACAATTTTCACCGGACGAGTCACCAGCCGAAGCTAGAGGAGCACTGGATCAATGGTTTGGAGAATTTGACGGTTTGCTTCTCTGTGATGTGATCATGCGAAATTGCCGAATCTGAAGACTGGACGAAAAAACAAACTCAACATTGGGGATCTTTTGCAACTTTGCAGTTTCGTCAAATTAATGATCACTTGTAGGTGTTATACTGGATGATGAACGCTTGCCACTTTTCGTATCTCCATATTCACACCTGTTAACAATAAGTGCAAGTAAGTTTTATCTTTTCTGGGCACTCAAGCTGTATCGGCTCGCATGAAGATGTGATCGTAAACCCAGATAATTCAGATAATTTGGCCTAGCTATTGACATGATATTATGGCACTAATAAGAAAATTATAGGCCTCTAACACCAGTAATAAATGTAATGATGATTTTCATCCTTATCGAACCCTGTGAATGAAAACTAATTTGAAATGAACTAAGTAAAGTGTTCGGGGAACAGGAGTCCATCTGCTTCGGCACTAACATGAATCTATATGCCGCGCTACCATATTTTGTAGTGCACGCGCACCCTTCGGGGGCCTTAATGCAGTGTTGTGTAAAATGACGTTCGTATTTTTAATGTTTTTTTTTAATATTCGCGTGATGTGCGAACCGATGTCCTTGATAATGTCAATTGTTACAGCCCCAACATGTGAGTGCATGTTCTTAATCGAAATGTGTCCTGACTTATACATGTCTTACAGATGTACGCATTCGTACTAGTACCAGGGGCTGCAACATAAGATGAATTTATGTAGTCTTTCGGGATAACCTGGCGATCTCAGTCCGAGGTTAATACAGAAGACAAAGATAGGTCTCTTGTGTAGATTCAATCAGTTCATTGTTGAATCGATGCCTGGACCAGCGTTGTAAACGGTGGAACAACATTTAGCCTACATTGGGTCAGTAACTCATCTTCACTACGAGATACGTGTATGGGGACCATGAGAAACATGTATGGGGACCATAAACAGAGATAAACGATCTTTATTTTCAATTGTGAGTTTCTAATCGATGTCTATCTTAGTATCTTTTCTTTCTTCGACGGGAATGAAGATTCGAACAAGGACCTGATAAAACTGAGGTGACTGTTACGCATGAATTCGGACAGGAATTTTGATGGTCGATACCTCAATAGACATGACTATTCACGTAATATTGTTGGATTCAGTATTACACTTATTATATGATAACGTTAAGTGGTCATGGGTTATTAAAAACACGCCTATATTTTATCAGAATAAATACAATTTAGGTGTATCGTAAAACAGTAAAACATGAATTTAGGTGTAGTGTAAAACAGTAAAACATGAATTAATTATTTTCAAGATTTTGTTTGCCCCACAAATCCAGCTCGCTGATTGGAGTGAATAATTCATTGATTAATATTTTTTTAATGCACATGTTTTTTATGGGAATACCCCGTGAAGTTTAGAATGTTATTTCCTCCTTTATACCCTCGAACAACATACTCCCAATCAACCAATACTTTGGTCAAAATAATCAGCTGGAAAAATCGCCATATTTTATTTTGACGAGTTTAATCATGCTACTATTCCTGTTGCATCAAAAAATGTAAGTTTCAATCAATGTATAGGGCCTACCTTAACATATGTGTGAAATTCAATGGTACAACTAAAATAAAATTGCACATAAATACTGAATGTTCTGTGAGCTTTAATATTAAATAATACACAACTAAGTTTTTATTGAAACACCTACGTCGTTTGATACAAAGCTGGTGCGATTTCACAGTCCACTTCATTTTTACCCGAGAAGAAAGGGTACCTTCATGTGCGAATATAGGTCTACATAAATATATTTTCTGATGGGCTGAAATACTGAATTAATGAATATAGTCCGAAAATAAGTTAATATTTCATTGGTGAATCCAACTAAAACAATAAACATGAATGTACTACATCATGAATCAATTGCGGAAACAATCTCATTCTTGCAAATATGGGTATTTAAAATGATATATATGTCACTCTCTACCCTCTGCCGTTTTTATCAATATAGAATAATATATATAATGCTACTTTGCATGAGAACTGTACGCCACCATAACCACATAACGGTTTATGTGGGTGATGTAAATTTGACCCATATATGAAGCCCGCTATAAACGAAAATCAGCAACAGCGGCCCATCATCTGGTCAAAGCTGGGTCTACATCTACGACTTTGACCCAACTTTGAGCCGACGATGCAGCAGACTCACGCCTGGCAGGTGAACAAAGCTTTATTCACCTGAGTTTCGTAGTACCTACCGCAAAATGATACAATTTCGCTTTTATAGATTTAAAGTGAATCCACTCAGCCATGCTGACAATTTGAATCCACTGAGCCATGCTGACAACTTCCTTTGGGCTACGTCGGTGTGGGAAACTTGTAGGTTTTGTTGACTCTTATTTAAGTTGACTCGGTACTCCTGCATTGTAAGTATAAAAACGGCTTTTCACGATTTGTTTTCTAAAGACATGATAGCTGGCCAAGCTTCATTAATTTGCTATACATACGTTTCCATGTATTTGTGTGGATGTGTGGCTGACCAAAATGTGAATGAACGAGAGAAGAAGTTCACGATATCAGACATCCCTTTTCGCCCTTCGTTGTATATTTGCATAAACGTCGTGTATATCACAAAAATTGTCTATCAGTTCTTAGTGCAGCTGTTAAGTAAAAAAACGTTCACTTTCTTATCTGTTGATTTGTGAGAATATCTATAAAATAGTCACTGTGAAACAATTTCTGAGCTCTGAATTTCAAATTATTTCTTGTTTGAAATGTTGGGATACTGTGATAAATCTCCCCCAGGTATTGCCAACATCTATGTCCTTTAGCTATAATACTTGTTAGCAAATCAGGACGATTCTGGTCAATAAATGTGATAATAACACGATGTTCGTCGCCTGATCAGAGCTGATGCTCATCAGTTCATTGGACGATTTATTACAGTTATTATTATTGACGTTGTATTTGTTGCATTGTCTCCTGACATCCAAGTTGTTGAATGGTTCCACGCGGCTGATCGTTATTACAACATACCATCGACAAGGTACATAGCTAAACCAATGCGTATTGCTGTTATGATCAGCTTTTGCTCGGAACGATCTAATTTCTTCTCATGCAAAGCTATCGCCCGACACGTGGTTTATCTGCTTATGTATATTAATATGATCAAATACTCAGACCGATTTATTGGAAGAGCTGGTCCAATAATCTACTTTCAACCGTTTTGAGCTCATTTGACCTTGCTGTGACCTTGAAATGACCTCACCGTGACATCGGGATAACGTCCCTATGAAACCCAACACCTACCCATGTCGCCATGTGTACTTGGCTTGGATTTCGACCTATTTATTCTTATTCCACCCTAAGGGTCAAAGGTATCATACTTCGATACTTCGATGACCCCTGGTGACTTTGACCATGCAGGGGGGGGGGGGGGGGAGTGTTTCGACTTCCAGCCCATGGTCCAATAGTAACAATATAAGGATCATTTAGGGTTTAGTCAATAGCCCGGTAATGCGAATAATCGCTAGTTGCCCATGTTCGCTATAATAGAGTTTTATACAGTAAAATCATCTCGCAACTATGTCACAATAAAGCCGTGCGGGTTATATAGCTATGTGTCAAGTTTTAATATGCTGCGTCTAATAGTTGTTTATGATGGTTTATTTGAAATATTACATCACGATTTTGTGGGGAATTCGGGCAAAGAATTGTTAAAGCTGGTGGTGACTTCAGGATTCACAGTCAATGGTAGCATGCTTACTGTCTAGAATAAGATACAGTACCAGTCGACGATTTCCACCCCACAAAGAAAGATAACGAAGTAAATAATATATAGGGCCTTTTTGAGCCCTGGCAAATACCAATGATAGTCTGGGGGTCAGTTTAGCCCCCATGCACCCTCCTAAGGATTCGCCGAGTCCTATTTTTTTCTCATCTCTGGAACCCAGAGGGAAGATTTACACATGTGCCCCAAAAAAAGTGGCACTGAGTATGCTTTAAACACATTTAAAAGAGCCGCGTTTCATTTATTAAAAGTACCGCTTTTGCGACCAAATAATAACATTACCTTGTGACACAACTGTTCATTTCCACTCCAAAATTATTTAAAACAGACAAGTTATGTTAAATGTTTATCAGACAGACAGACAGACAGACAGACAGATATTTTATTGACAGAAAGAAAGTCAATCCAGACTTATTTGTCATATAACTAGAGATATGTACATGTATATACAACATTCATATTTTATCAGCACAAAGCAAGATTTTACAACCATCAGCTATTTTATTTATCTTTATTAATATTACACCCTTTAGGTACCAGACGATATTGATGAATTAATTTTAGGAAGTTTTTTTTCCTGTCATAAACGTTTTGTTTATTCATTTAAATTTTGTGTAATATGTTAGACTCTGTTTAGGGCTGTTGCGCTTGCATTTGCTTTTCAAACTAATAATCATATGCACCATTTAAAGGGACATGCCACGCTAAAATCATATGATCTTAATATGATCATAAATTATGATGTAAACATGTCCATAGACTAGAACTGCAATTTGTTTTTAATTTTTCTGCTGCGTATTCACCAGTTAGCCTAGATATAGTGACGAAATTCCCGTATTTCCTATTTTTGACATGGTTGTTACTATGTTAATGTTACTATATCGGGATGAAACCTATAAAGTAATTATAAAGTACTATGGTATCAAGGTGATTTATAGGTCCGTAATATTACAATAGATTGCTGAGGTATGACATCATCAAAATTTAAGCATATTACATTATAATGCCACTATATCGGGTGATACATGATATGTGAATACATCATTGTAATGGTGCATATTAACAATTGCATACAATGGTGGAATTAAACACTATAATGTCAGG